>JAEQML010054824.1:0-37308 GCA_016904865.1 Pissodes strobi | reverse complement strand
ATACTTTATTTTGAATAGTAAAATATAGCAAGCTCCTCTAGCCTATTAAGTAGTTTCCCTGGATAGAAAGTAGCCAGCTACCCCGTAGTAAAATTTCGAAATGACCCGGTCTACTGATTGACTAGACACACCCCCTAGTCAACCTTGACAGTTTGATGTAAAATATTTGAAGTTGTCAAATAAAAGGTTATAAAATTTTGAAAGTTCACTTCTTCGAAACGCTTTGCTGCAACCTGCAACCTAGACGGTGATAGAAATACCGAATTTATCACATAGACTATACTAAATTAATTTAACTCGGTTAGTATAGCCTTTCCAAAAACCCAAGTTGTAAGTTTCAACAAGAGAACGTATCCCTCAAGATGGAAACAATGTTCGATTGTCAAAGCCAAAATTAAAGTAAAAGATAATAAAATTGATTAACTTCCTCGGATATAAAATGTACAAGAGATAGTCCATAAATGTAGCACCCGTAAGAAGTAAGTAATGTTTCTAAGCTAGCGTAGCAACACTTCACAAAAGGGTATTTAAATATGTATACTTCAGTACATTATGCTGTATGCTAATACTTAATAAAGAAATTAATCAACCGGTTTTGAGAAATGATCGAGTACTAGATTCTGTGTAAAATTTAAAAGTCTATGCAAAGTATTAAATATTCCTGGCACAATAGTACTGTCCAAGTGTAGTAATATAAATATAAAATTAGACTTATCTCGTGTAACAGCGTGAGACTCCCGAGGTTATATCCGAGAATTAGCCATCATTCTTCTCTGTATGTCAAAACAGTACTGATTAACCAGATCCCGGGTAAAATTGGCTCTTCCTGGGCAACAGTCATAGAACCCCGCAACAAAGCGCTACCGAAACTCACCCGTAGAATACAGCTACTAAAACCATTTACAAAAACTAGCTCCAAAAACCAGCTTAAAAAAAAACCAGCTCCAAAAACCCCATAACTAGGGGTTTACCAAAACTTCCTGGGTATCTTGAGAAGGACAACGGTCTATATTGCCATTACGGCGGTTGCTAAGACTTAATTCCCACGCAACTGACCTTTTCTCCGGAACCCTAATCGACTTCCAGTCTACTTCATGTACAAAGTACGGACACTCCTCGAGAACTACTTCTCTACCCAAGGGAACTTCTTTGGCTAATGATTAAACAAAAGCCTTCCAAAATCAATAACAACAGTTTTCTTTTGTTTCCTCTCCTCTTACTGGATCAAAATATCGGAAACAAATCTGTAAACACGTCAACCACTATCAGCTGACATTCAACTAAAAATCCTCATATGTCAATCAAAATACTACCTGTCAGAAACCCTAGACAGGTACGAAGTTATCGAGAAAAGACAATAGAGATGGTCGATCAAGTCGATATTCCTCCCCAAAATAACCTTTATAAATAAGAGAATTTTCACCCGTAACAGTCATACCTATCTACTCCTTATTTTGATTGTTGGGTCTTAAATTTTATAATAAATCATGGAACAATGGAATCAATTTATTTATCAATCATGTCTGGCTTGTTTTTTAAAAAAGAGAGATTTAAATAAAAAGTTTTTTTCAAAGACAAAAAGCAACATGCATTTTGCACTGCCAAAAATAATACCCATACAAGCACAAATTTGGTTTCGAAATCCGAATCCGAATATTAAAATATTCCTAAAAATGTGCTTGTTATGTTTTTTTTGTCCAAAAATAATTTGGATTACTTAGCAAGTTGCTTTTTTTCGGATTAAAACATTAAGGCTTATACTTAATTTATCAGCAAAATATTCAATATTTTGCTAGCATAAAGAATAATCGAGCAGCAAAAAAAAAATAGATAGACAAATATATTTAATCGAGCAGCAAAATTAAAGCAAACGGTCATCTTTCAATAGGTTAATGAATATTAAATTAAATT
Source organism: Pissodes strobi (assembly GCA_016904865.1). Lineage (NCBI taxonomy): Eukaryota > Metazoa > Arthropoda > Insecta > Coleoptera > Curculionidae > Pissodes > Pissodes strobi. The sequence goes on along the minus strand of JAEQML010054824.1, from coordinate 35,397 downwards.
ATCAAATCCAAAGTAACCGAAACTAACCTAAAATTGGCATATTAGGATGTTTAAAGATACAAAGATTATAAGGCCTGTTCACTTTTATTTATAAAATATCCTTATTCATTACTCGTGTAAAAGTACGTTTTCAACACTTGTTATGTAATATACTAGGTACTTCAATACCTAAGTTTCCAATTCGGCTGTTAACCTATCTATATTGCGATTCGATTAAACTGACGATTTAATCTGATGATCGAATAATTTAATCCCATAATCATCTTACTATCTTATAAGAAGCAAAACCGGGAACCGCTTATTAATTAATATATATTGTAGATCACTTGCTTACCTTTCAGTGATATAATAATGCATGCGTATATAAAATACAGATAAGAAAACGGCACATTTCACCGACACGACCGCTCACTTGAGAGTTCCACACACTTGCTTCGTCTGGCAAAAGACTGATGGCCCTCCATACTCACACCCTTCTTTTCTGAAAAACCCCGCGCCCCTTTAAGGAAAAAAAGCGCCTCCCTTCGCGGAAAATACTTGAATTTTCAGGGATGTTACCGTGTGAAATTTATACATTATGCGGATATGGAATGTATTGATCATTTCGTGGGATATCAATGCAACAACTTTTGACTGCTCGTAATATCAGCAGGAGATATTCTGCCTTGCGACATTAATATTCTATCTTTCCCAATTGTTACAGAAATATGGTCGAAATAACAATAAAAAACTCTTGAGAAAACCTCATCATAAATATAGCTTTATACTAAAAACATCATATGACGTCAAAGCTCACGTAGCAATGACATTATCAATTTTAGGTTTTTGAATAAAAGTGTTCTATAAAAATAAAGCGACGTGTGAAATTACTTGCCACAACTGTTGTTCAAATGTTTGGGGTAAAATTTTTCCTCGGAATCTCTCATAAATTACGTTTTATCGTAAGTTTTCTACTAAGATTAGGCTAGTGAGTGCAGATATTTGGTTTCTAAAGTCTTGTAAAAAATTTAATGTTTTCCCAAATTTTATTAAAATTGTTTTACCTAAATCTCCTGTTACAGAAAAAGTACATTCTTTTGCCAGTCAAAAGTGGTTGGATTAAGAAATCAAAAATTTGTACAGTAAACGAAGTATGTTTGAATTAGAAGCATACAGACTTTATAAAAAACTAACATTTAGATTAACAAATATTGAACATGAAGAATGATGCGAGTTCCAGAGAAAAATGTTTTTGGCAATTGATACAAAATACATCAAGAAAATGTCATTCGTCAGTAAAAAACTTAAGAAACTCAGGAAAATGAAGCCTCAGTCTGATAGTTCTCAGGAAGTCGTAAACATTGTAGAAAACCTATCTTCTAAATCTTTTGATAAAGCTAAATTGGATTCACAAGGGTCTGAATTTTGCATTGCCTCCACCAAAGGATAACTTACTGGATATTGTAGGTAATATAGAAAGCTCTATTCTACATCTTTCTGACTCTACTAATGGAAAGCATGAAGAAATTAGATCTCAAAAAATGTAATTAAAAATAATGTTAACTCTCGACCTGGAAAAGGAAAAAGTTTAATCAAGAGATTCAAGGAGAAAGATGTTTTCTACCTAAAAGCTGACAAAGGTAATAAAGTTGTTATATTAGACAAAAGCGAATATTTTCAACGGGTTGATAATTTAATCGAATCCGGGCCCTATAACAGAATCTCAAGGAATCCATTATCTAAGATGGTAACAAAAGTTAAAAACACTTTCAAGAAATGTAGCGACCTAATTTCTGATCAAATTAGATACAAATTATCTAGTAATTCTACTATGCCGAAACTATATTGTCTTCTCAAGATTCATAAACCTGGGAAGGCAATGCATCCCATAGTCTCCGCAATAGGATCACCAACTTATAATATATCCAAGCGGCTAGCAAACCAATTTGAAAACATACCTATAAAACAACAGGATTCAGGAGTACTAAATTCCTTAGATTTCATAAACAAAATTAAAGATACGATTCTTAATGAATACCAGACTCAGTTTAACATTAAGAAATTATTAGGTGGTCCAAAGGACAAAATTGAAATATTAGAAAGAAGTGGAATATATAAAATTGGATGTATGGATTGTAACCAAAAATATGTTGGGCAAACTAGAAGATCTACAAACGAGATTCAAAGAACATATAGCTCATTTAAAGTATGGTAGAACAGAAAAATCAAGTATTGCCGAACATGCTTTTGATAATAATCATAGAATAACAATTAAAAATTTAATATTAATTCATAATATAACTGATAGGAGATTATTAGACGCATATGAAAGTATGGACATGTATTAAATGTAAGAATAGCTTAAATAGAGATATAGGGCCTATGCCGTATAGTCCATTGTATTGGTTGATCAAGAGTGACTAGTGAGATTTCAGGATTGGTTCTTTTTAGTTCCGCTTGATTAAGCAAATAGTAGTATAAAAGAGAGTTAGGTAGATTTTAATTTTAGTTTTAATCATCTCCTGAAGATGCTAACATGGTTAGCGAAACGCGCGTCGAGTGCAAATATTCTGTTTCGATATTGTGGAAAAAGCTCTGTTTTAGTAATCTCTCACAAATTTGGCATCACTTGAAAATGTTCCAAATTCTCCGATCTTAGCCTATTTTCCTATCTTCAAATCTTTTTAACCGAGATCTTAACCAAATAAACCTATTTAATTACTACAAAAATTCTACGCTAAAAGCAAATTTTTATCTTAAAATCTGACATAAAATCCATCATCAATCAATGTTTACATTTTCCGATCCTGACACATTTTTCCAGCCTCAAACGGTTTTCAATCAGATTTTAGGCAATATCTGATTTTTTTAACTTAAACGTCATGTCAAAGTTCAGATTTCTTCTAAAACATCAAAGGCAAAGCTATCTGTCTCTGTCGACATGTTTTGCGATGCTCTGCATGTTTCAAATTGACATTGATTTTATCGTATTTGCCTATCTTTTCAAAAAATGGTTACAAAACTTTTTTACAGGAAAGATGGCATGTGACATGACGGAAGTGTTGGTCATCTAACATATATATTGTAGTAGGTACCATTCCATAATCCCTCTTTTCCGCGCAACTGTCCTATTGCCAATCGGGGCAATAAATCCCTAGCAAAATGTAAAAGTGAGCGCTGCGCGCAAATGACCCATGCTCCATGACAGATTGTTAAGCAAATTGACAGCATACAAACTACCACCAGCATTGCTTCTATGGATTTTCAATTTCTTAAGGAATCGAAGCGTCCTAGTTGGTGTAGATGGATGACTCGGCGTAATTTAGAATCAATGCCGGAGTTCCTCAAGAGTGTATATTATCTCCCACACTTTTCCTGCTGTATATCAACGATCTCTTAGACAGCACAAACAATTCCATTGACAGCGTTGCAGACGACAGCACTCTTATATACTCATTCACGTCGCGGACTCTAATGACCGCTACTCATTCCCAAACGAGACAATCAGATTGCTACCATCAATGAGGATATTAACGCCATCGTGGAATGGGCTGAGGAAAACAATGTAGTTTAATGCAGGAAAGAGTCAAGCGGCTGTCTTCTCAAAGTAGGGAAATACCGCCGGACCTGACTTAAGGTTGCTGGGCATCAACGTAGAAAGCAACTTGTCTTGGCGTAATCATTTATTTCATTATTTATTTATTTATTTCTTACAGTATCAACAGCAATGATTGCCAATTACAGATACCAAACTTAACACATAGCAGATAAAAAAGTACATCAAAAAACAATATAAAAACACTCAACAGCAAGAACAAACAATATTTAACTTATAAGTACAAATGTAACGATACATAACTAAAAAACTTATTACAAAAAGATAAAACAACAGTCATTCAAATCACAGTTCTACGGTAACATTGCAGATTGATGTTCATAAAGCCTATTAGTAATTTTAATTTTGAATTGATTCAGAGAAACTTGGTAAATATCAATATCAGAGGCATATTTATGGAATAAAGAGCACATTTTATATATAGGTGAAGCCTTAAAGGTATTAGTGCGAGGGAAATCCAGGTAGAAACAATTTCTTGATCTAGTACTTCCGGCGCCAAATGAAAATTTAATTTCAGATAAAATCTTGGGACAGTCCACCTTATTACTAATAATCTTAAAAAGAAATATCAAAAATGTTCTTACCCTTCTGTTTTCCATAGATAAACACTCAAACATATGAAGCAGATTTCAATTATCAAAGCCTCTATCTAGGTAGTAACCAAACCTTTTAAAGTATAAGTATTTCAGAAACTTTCTCTGTATACGTTCAATACAGTTAACCCAATTATGATATTGTGGGAACCATATAACAGAACCATATTCTAGTTTTGGCAACACGAGACTTTCAAACAACCTAACACATACACGTAGGCTAAAATTCTTTGTTGTCCTAATAACATACCCGAAGATAGATCCCATGTGCTTCCTTAACCCTAGCAGCAATATGATCAGAAAATGCTAAACCAGCGTCAAACATTACCCCCCAGGTCTTTATGGTTAGAGGCAGCACACAGAGGCAAACCATCAATACTGTATACATGTCTATGAACATTCTTGTTCAGTGTAAAACTCATGGAGGAGCATTTCTGTGTATTGAGAGCAAAACCATTTTACGCACACCACTTAACCACCCTATTAAGATCATCCTGTAAGAGTTCGCACCCGCTGCCAGATCCATCAATTTCCAAGAACATTTTAAAGTCATCAGCAAACAAAAGGGCAGTAGAATACTTGCATGACTTGCACATGTCATTTATTGCCACAACAAAAAGTAAAGGTCCCAGATTTGACCCTTGAGGAACACCTGAATGACTAGAATAAGTATTCGACCTAAAGCCACTAATTTCTACAATATTTTGCCTCTGTGACAAGTAGGACATCAACAACATAGTGAGAGCCGGTGCTACATTCATTCGCTGAAGGGCCTTAACCTCTACAGTATGCTTAACCCTGTCAAAAGCCTTCTGAAAGTCGGTAAATATAACATCAACTTGAGACTTTTTGTTTAGTGAAGTATGGATGTACTGAGAGAAAATCACTAAGTTCGTCAAAGTAGATTTTTGGGGTAGGAAACCATGCTGCTGCTCAGAGATATGATGTCTAATATCCTCGTAGAGTCTATTGAAAAGAACAATTTCAAGCACCTTAGAAATATAATTAAGAATGGAAATTGGTCTATAGTTCACCACCTCCCGTTTTAAACCACCCTTAAAAATGGGAATTATTTAACTAACCTTCCATTCACTGGGGAAGGTTGATGTCTTAAGGCAAAAATCAAACATAAACGTCAATGGTCGAGTTAGTAGGTCACCACAGCCCTTCAAAATATATCCCGGAACACCATCAAAGCCAATAGCCCTACTTCCCTTTAACCCATTTAGTGCACTGTAAACATCGCTCTTCAAAATGGAGTCGTAGCAAAAATAATCAAAACAAACATTGGGCTTGCAAGGAAGACATTCAGGATCAGAAAAGACATCACCAAAGTAGGCAGCAAAAATGTTAGCAATGTTTTGAGATCCGGTGTAATGTTTTTGTAATTTAAAGTTGCAGGAATCTCGGATTCATTTCTATGACTCTTGATAAAACTCCAAAAATATTTGGGATTGGAAGCCAAGGCAGCTTGAACCTCCGACATATTATACTCTTTGTAATTCGAATTTATAGCATACTTCAGTTTGCGCCTAACTTCAATATACCTCGTAAACCAGTAATTTATTTCAGTTCTCTTATACCGTTTAAATAATTGTTCCTTAGTTTTAACAAGCCTAATAATGTCTGCATTATACCAAACAGAAAAAACTCTACCAATCTGTCTAGACAACGACACATTTTTTAAAAATATCTTCAAGTATCTGGTAAAAAACAGTTACTGCATCATTGATACTCCTGCATGCAAGCAAATTGTCCCACCTTTAATTGAGAAATAGCTCACGCATCAACAAAAAGTTAGCCATCTTAAAATTGTACTTAAAATTAGGTGTGTATTTAACGTAAGTATCCTTAGTTTTTAAGTTTAAATTGATCAACAATGGAGGATGGTGATTGTCAATGGGCAGTAATGGTTCCGTCTCAGTTATCACCTCACAGTAATATAGGCGCGTACTGCAAATCACTAAATCTAACATCACATTATTTATATTTAAAATATTATTACATTGTATAAAGTTTGTAAAAGCAAAAAAATTATTAAAATCACAAATAGGCTCCTTATGCATATTAGTATACACAAGGTGACGCAAGTTAAAATCTCCCAGTACTATACAATCATAGTTCAACAAGTTAGACTCAATACATTGATAAAATCTACGGTAAGTGTTAATCTCAGAACCAGGGGCAATATAAACAACAACGACATACAAGCATCTACCTAATCCCAGACATCACCTCACACAGAGCGCCTCCAAATCCCTATCAAAAATATCACATGTCAGTACTATATTGCTTTCTAACCGCCAAAAGAACTCCTCCATCTTGTTTCTTATGTGCCAAAGTATGGTCTCTGTCTTTTCTGAATATATTTCTAGAAGTGCTATTAAATTCTTGTGATGGTAACAAATTAACCAAGTTTCTGTCAGAGCAATAATATCAGAATCATTTAGTAACATTGACATTTTTAAAGTGGTAAGTTTAGTTTTAATTCCCCTAGTGTTCTGATAAGAAATCAGAAAATGTCCTATGTGAGATCTATATGTGTCATGGCTATCGGAAAAGTTGAATGATCAATAGCAGCGAGAGAAGGACTTAAGACTTTATGGTGGTCCGAGTCCACAGACAAACAAATGTTGGTTTCAACTGTCACGGGAATACTTATGTTTCCGATAACCGGAGACAGTACAAATACATTTCTTAATGCGTTACTAGCGCTAACAAATTGAGACAGACAAACACAGAGAGCTTTTTTTATTAAGCCTGAATCTACCATATAATATATTATTGCCAAAAATTCTTATTGAAGCTCTTTGCTTATCAAGAAATTGGCTACATAATGTATCAAAATGTGTGTATGTAAACTCGCAAAATTTGTTATAAGTCAAAGGTAAGGTTTGTATATTTTCCAAGAGTAAGTAATTTATACAAAGAGTAACGGTCAAACTTTGCGACACGCAGATCCAAACACACAGTAATAAAATCACTAAAATCAGCAGTACCATGCAGCAGCACAGAAGCTAGGAGCACTCTATAGAGTAATCAGCGTCATGGCCCATATAAGACAATCTCTGGAATACTGTTCCCATGTATGGAGCTCGGCATCAAAACACTTGGTCAATATCTTAGACTCCATACAGAGGAGAGCATTCCGTCAGAGTTGACTAAAGACCTTGATAGCATTGAACAACAAAGAAAAGTTGTGGACTTGTTTCTTAACTATCGATACTACTGCAGAAGGTGTTCGAACGGGCTGGCACTTGTGATTCAGCCAAGTGTTGCCAAACAGAAACACCCGTCAGACACAAGCTGCTCGTCAACCTACAATTCAGTTGCGAACACCTAGGACATCGCTGGTGCGAGACTCCTTTGTCTGGAGGACTGCCTCGCTCTGGAATGGACTTCCGAGTAACGTCTTTCCTGAAAACTACAACCTACAGCAGTCCAATGCCCACCGGCTTCTCCGCACAGTCACCACTTATGAGTGGTATAGGATATCCCTTTTGTGTATGTGCCCAACTTAAAAAAAAATCGGAGATCGTCCTCTTCACAATATCTATGAGTTAGCTGGCACGTAGACTTAAAGTGGGTTTTTAAACTAAAAATCAAAAAGTCACCAACTGGGCATTTTCATTTTGGTATGTTCTGCTCATATCACTTTGCAGAATTTTGGTTACTCCAGTTCACTTGGTATTCCAGTAATAAAATATTAAGTGATGATGTGTCGTGCCAACACTCGAAATGGAGAAAAGTTTAAATTGAACTAGCTCACCTCCTATAAAAGGCATCATAATCTTCTAATAGAGTTTTTGGCGTAGATTCTTGTCAAGAAAAAAATGCTTCCGATAAAAATAAAAACCTTCGTTTTTTCATTACCTTGAAATAAATGTGTTTATATTTTCTCTGACATTTTCGATACAGAAAAGCATTTAGAGAGTTTTCTCCTAGAAGTTCCCTACCCAACTATTGTTTGATTTTTTTTACCCAAATTGACCATTGCTCCAAAACCATCATAAGATATGTATATATAAAGTCTCATCATTGATTAATTTCTTGACAATTATCTTGTATCAAAGCAAAATTTTGAAAAATCGCACATTGACCTTTAGTGGCCTCGAAAGTGTTGCTTAAGAACATGCCCAAACTCACATTTCTACTCGCAGAAATGAGGAAATGAAGTTAAGCTGAAGTCGGCCCAATTTTATTCGAATGAGTGCCACGTAGCCAAAAGTGAGGCGTGACGGCTCAGTCTTATTTACTAAATATGTGTTGGTCGCGTCGAAAAGAGTTTTCACTTCAAAAACCACTTCACTGGTCAGATAGTGTGTAGGTTAAACACGTACTTAGCGACAAAAACGTCGCATAAACATCGACTTACTCAAAGGCAGTGTCAAAATATTAAAAGAGTGAGAGCCGAAAAGACTGAAGAAGAATTTATCATATATTTTAATAATTTAGAGAGAAGCCTGCAAGATGTTGCTCCTTGTCGTATTTTAAACTATGATGAGACTAACCTCACAGATGACCCTGGTGCCAAAAAATGCATCTTTCGAAAAGGAACGAAGTATCCGGAGAGAGTAATCAACTCCACGAAAACAGCCATATCAATAATGTTTGCAGTGACAGCATCTGTCACAAAGCCGAGCTAATTTATGACCAATGGTGCGTTGGGAGGCCTCCCGGAGCAAGATATAATCGAACAAAATCCGGGTGGTTTGACAGTGCTAGTTTTCAGAATTGGTTTAATAAAGTGGTGCTTACCTGGGCAAAAAAATTTGAAGTTCCCAAAGTCCTGATTGGTGACAATTTATCGTCTCATATCAACATTGAAGTTTCAGAAGAATGCCAAAGGGCTAACATAAGGTTCGTGTTTCTTCCCTCAAACTCGACGCACCTCACACTGCCCTTAGACGTCAGTTTTTTCCAGACCTCTAAAAATAGCCTGAAGGTCTATATTAACTGACTACAGCCTAAAAAATCCCAGAGATTCTACGCTGAATAAGACCAGCTTTCCCACTTTACTAAGAACTCTAATGAACACAATTGAAATTAACCAGGAGCTCTTTAAAAAAAAACTGGAAATTATCCCCTTGATAAAAATTCTGTTCTTAAATCACTGCCAGCAAAAAAAATTGAGGGCACTACTCTACAGATAGGAGACATAGTTGTCAATTACCTTAAAGAAATGAGAAATCCGGCAGGCCCCAAGGAAATTAAAAGGAAGAAAATGATTCATGTTGAACCAGGAAAATTAATATGTTTTCAAGATCTGGCAAATATTGCTAATAATGTGGAAATGCGAAGGATGCCATCGAAGATTATCAAGATGATGACGCGTCAAGAACTCAGGAGAATGATAAAACTTTCGATGAACCTGACTTGCCCCAGTTTATGAATTTTGAAAACCAAGAGAATATTGGAAATGGTAATAGCACCCAAACCATCGACAATAAAGAACCCATCAATGAAGGAGATTTCGTGATTGTTGCTTTTAAAACTCAAAAAAGTACTTTCCATTTTATTGGGAAAATTCTTAGAAAAGATAAAGATGATTTTTTGAGGTAAAATTCTTGCGAAAGAACAGCATTCAGATTTCCTGACGAAGAGGATATATCTCACGTTTGCAAAAGTGAAATCGTCAAAGTTTTGCAGCAACCGGGGTGTTCTTCTTCCTCGAGAGATTTATTCTATTTGGAAGATGATTTGACAAATTTTAAATTTAACTAGGATGGTTTCTGTAATAATAATACTACTGATAAGATAGGTTACCAAAATTTTAACCAAAAAAAATGTTGTTTCAGTTAGAGTTATGTTATATGTTTAATTTTGCAGCATTTTTAGTGTCTAAAATAAAGGTCTTTTCTAAATAGTCGATAACTTTTTTATTTTTCAAGATATTTTTGTGATTTTTTTACGAAAATGTTGAAAATTTCACGCTAGAGCAAAATTTGACCAAAACTGGTCTAACTTTGCCTTCCTAAGCCAGTTATATGTCATGGCAATGTTACCCCAGACCTGGGGTAACTTTGCCAACTTTTAGGCCAAAAAATAAATAAATATAATCCATTATTATAGGGCACTGAAAAATTAACTGATTATAGAAAACATGCCTAAATTAGACATATGTTATACATCAGGCACTGCAGCTAAAGTATTTGACATTATCAATGAAAAACCCCCAAAAGGTGGCAAAGTCACCCCAGTTTACGGTACCCTGTAAGTATATTTTGAGTTTATTGTCAAAAAATATCCCCAAATTAAACTATATATACAATAATTACGAAATAATCGTTTATAATTTAATAATTTTTAAGTCATTGCCGACAATACAAATTGTATTTTTGTACCGAACACAGAGTAACTCATCAAGAACATATTGGGGGTTCAATTAACCTACTTCGACGTCTGTATGTATACTTTTTTGGACCATCCTGTATAAGCTGCATATATAAACCCCGTAGATATAGAAAATATTCATAGAAGGCATAATGCACTTACAATATTGTCCTACCCCACATTCATACTCGAAAGGATACGCCCCTACTGTTCACAGGAAGGAAAACCAGCAAGGTTTTCCCGAAAGGTTCATTTCTCATCCATAAAGGGCCATTTATAATCCATGGCACGACGCAAACTTTGAACAATGATAGACAGAACTATTTATCTGGAGGAATATGTGCGTTATTATTCCTGGGGCATGATAAATTTGTTCGCGTCGGTGCCGCGAGTGTATCAAAACGTGCGGGAGTTGTGATAAATGGAAGAGCCGCGGAGAGTTTTTGTTGCTAATGGTGTTTTTTGAAAAGTTTTCTGGGGCGTTGTTTGCGATACACACAGATAGATTTATTCAAGTTTTCTTTGTTGTTTCCTACCTTCAGAATAACGACTCTGAAAACTGACAGTCAATCTAACATTTAATGTATATTTGCCAACAAAGCAAATCTGGATAATGTATTCATTTTTAAATTTAGATGTAGAAAAATTATTGCAAGATGTGAGAACTGAAAATTTCTCCTAAAATGTCCCTTCTTAGAAGGGGGATATGAGCTTGGGGGGGGGGGGGGGTATCAGATTCATATTTCCGTAGGTTTCCATACGTTTACCTTCCTGTCATTGATATTCAACATAATATATTTAACAACATTTTGCAACCACTGTGCTTACAATAAATTTTCATATTAATGGACCTTTCCAATATTTTTTTAAAATTTAATGGCCATATTTGCCGCCCTGTGAGTGTTCGAAGGAGGTGAAAATAGCATTTTATACGAATAAACAGCGTTGTTTTGAAAGAAATGCAAACAGATATAGTTTTATATTACTGTTAGTATAATTAATAATTTAATATTGTTTACAAAAATGTATTAAAATATGTCTTCATTTTCTGAAGTATTCAGATTGAGCATTTCTTTGGCTTCTTCAAATATACTTTTTTCAGAATGCTCGATGTTGTGGTTTGACAAAAACAAAATCGTCAGCTTTAAAAGACAGTCTAAAATGAAACATAATAAGCAAATTTGCCAAGAACAGCTTTTCATTCAGGGCGTTGCGTTGAGATCAAAAACAAGCCAATAATTTCAGAAAATTAGCCAAAACCCTTTTTTCCGTTAGGTCCCCTATATCCTCTATGAACATGTATTGTTTTCGAACCATCTTAAAGCTGCTTCTATTAAATCTACAACAATATTTACGAGAAACTCAAGAAAATCTGGCGATATTCAATATATGTAGGAAAAGAAATAAAACGTCATGTCTATTTTCATGTCACGCCCTGTACATTCGCAATAAGATATAATATAACTCTTTTCTCTCTATATAACAAGAAAAAAATATTAATTTTGTAGGGTATTTACTGCCATGTTTAGATAAACTAATAATATTGCTAGATTGAAAATTTAAAAATAATTTTTGGCACAAAGGTTGACTATTCTCAAAACTTATATCTACATTGTTATACTGCTGCTATCTGAAGAGAGACCAAATAACCTTGCTGGTAGGTTCGAAGAACCCTTGCATTCTTCTTATAGTGCATCTCCTATCGGAGGTTTGCTATAATCACAGCAATGTGGACCTTGTTGACTGCAGCTCTGACCAGTTGAACATTGCTACAATTAAACCAATCCCTTAGATGTCTTAGCCAGGACACACGGCGTCTGCTAATATTCCGCCTTCCACTAATCTTTTCTTGGACTATCAGTTGTAGAAGTGTGTATTTCTGTCCTCTCATTATATGATCCAGATATTGCAGCTTTCTCTTTTTTATAGTGTTAACTATTTCGCACTCCTTCTGCATCCAGTTCAGCACTTCGGCATTAGTAATTCTATCGATCCAGGGAATCCGCCATATTCTACGGTAGCACCACATTGCAATTAACCATTGTATTAACTTTTTGGCCCCCATATAGATTACTAATTATCTAACATCGTCTGAGTCAATGTTTTTACTGACGAGCAGACGATGTAATTTGTCATGTTTCACTTTGTCAAAGACTTTCTAGAAATCGATGTAACACGCATACACCTCTTTGTTTATATCAAGACAGCGCTGGAAAAGAACGTTAATCCCAAAAAGCGTTCCATGTCCTCCGCGGAATCCAAATTGTGTGTTGCTATGTCTTCCTCGAGTCTTCTAGTCTTCTGTAAATTCTTTTGTGGATGATCTGCAAGAACGACTTTAAAGTCTGAACAAAAGTGGATGAGCCATTGTTTAGAAATTTCTCCCTTGTCATAAATGCGTTTAAAAAGGTTCATCCTGCTGAACCTTTTCATCAATCACATCGTCATAAAAGAGTTTGATAAGCTATGTGGGTATCTGATCAGGACCAGCAGCTTTCCCGGATTTCATAGTTTCCAGAGCATATACTATTTCTGCTCTTAATATTTTTAGATGCATATTGCTTGATTCTGAAACCGGTTTTGGGGGTCTTTCATCATCGAAGAGTTCTGACAGGTATGCTTTCCACCTTTCCAGTTTGTCCTCCACGTCAGTTATTATACGTCCATTTGCTTCCTTGATGATGTTCCTAGCTGCCTTGATCCTGTTGCATCCAGCCATTTCCTTTATCCTTTTGTGCATGTGAAAGCTGTCAAATTTCCTTTCTAGTACTTCTATTTCCTCACATTGAGCTACTAGGTATTCTTATTTTGCTTCCTTAATTTTTCTCTGCATTGTCTTATGTAGTGTTTTGTACTCATCTTTATTGTCTTTACACTCTCTTCCATAAGATCTAGAATTTCTGATATTATCCAGGGCTTTTTCTTGGATCTCTTTCTAGTTAGATTGTCTAGTCTATTGTTTCTAACCCTGTTTGAATTTGCTTCCATTCTTCCTCCACATTCGATGTGTTAATGTCCTTCATACATTCTTTGGTCTCTCTCTTAACTGTGTCATAGATTTCAGGATTCTTAAGGAGTTTTGGGTCTATGTAGTTATTGAGACGCTTTGTAATCTTTTTCAACTTTATATTAAGTTTAGCTATAATTGGGTTGTGGTCGGAGTTAATGTCAGGCCCTGGGTATGTTTTTGCAGCTTTGACTGCGTTCTTGTAGCGGTTGTTAATGAGGATGTACTCTATTTGATTTCTAACTGTATTTCCTGGGTTATCCGCAGGGGATTTTCAGGTATACAATCTACGATTTGGTAGTCTGGAGAAGGTATTTGTTATCATGAGATCTCTAACTTGTCAGAACTCTACCAGTCGATCCCCCCTATTATTCCTTTATCCCTGGCCAAAACTCCCCGTGTGTGTCCTTCGACCTTGACTTTGCCTACTTTGGCGTAGAAATCTCTCATAACTACTGTGATATTATTACTCTTTATGCTTCTAAAGATATCATCAAGCTCAGCATAAAAATCTTCAACTTCGTCGTCCTCCTTATCCGCTGTTGGTGCATATGTCTGTATAATGTTCATATTTCCTGCATGTATTTTAAGGTGAAGAATCATGACTCTGTCTGAGTTAGATATAAAATTTAAAACCGAAGCTGCAAAACCTTTATTTAAAATCACTCCAACTCCATACAAATGCTTCGGGTCACTATTCCCAGAATAATAGAATGTGCCGTTACTTGTTGCGCAGCTGCCACTTCCTGGCCATCTCACATCATTAACTCCCAGAATATCTACATTTAGTCTCAACATTTCCTTTACAATGTTGTCCAGTTTGCCTGATGCAAACATATTTCTTGTATTCCACGTTCCAATCTTCATACTGTTCGCTGCTGCTTTCATAAACTTGTTCGAATATTTCGTTTTGAAATCTTCATGATTGCTGTGTACGATTGTACTAAGGATACTCTTACATTATTTAATGCAGTGGTTTCCCCTTGCCATCTGCATCCACATGCCGTTGATCATTTTTCTTTAATTCATCCGCCTTTCGGTATGATTTCTGATCCCTAGGAGTGAGTGCCCTTACTCTTACCGGCTCATCCACCCGAGGCTGTTGGCCAGCTTATTCCGGCAGATATTCGGTCGTCAGAGCCTCGTCAGTGATCTAGCAGGGTGTACCGGATAACCTTGGTTATCACACGAGCAGGTGAGGTTGACATTTGAGCTGGTACTATTTACCTTCGCCCTATACACCCTTGCAGCATACCCTAAATCTCCTTAATACCACCAACCTAGCCGCCAGTTCAATCTAGTCTTCCTATCTCCTGATGAAGGTCAATATCTCTCTACATGACAGGCACACGGTTTTCTCGTCTTGCAATATTGCCGACCCGCAAAGGCAGCCCATCTCTCCAGGTAATGAAGAGGGGGTTCATCTGACTCGCATCATCCCCGGCAGTTGGGGCTCATGTGTCTTCTTAGACGGCAGTGCTCTATAATAATTCTTACTACGGTGCTCTCCGCCCTTCTGAAATTTTCTCCACATCCTTCAGGGGGCCTGATCAGTTCGCTCTCTCATGCTCTTACTTGAGCTCTAGAAAGTCATAAAAAAGGCTTTGGATCTATGCGATAGTTGAGCCTGGCAAGTTCATCTGCAACTTCGTTTCCTGCCACCCCACATGGGTGTCGACACACAACTCTCTTGCTCTGATCGAGCCGCTCCAAGTCATCCCCGCACTCCTGGATCAATTTAGAGATGGTCCTTGGTGTACAGATAACTTAGTTATCAGAGCAAATTACTAATTTCTCTTCATTATTTTGCCTGAACTCGTTCATTGTTGTAACCATCAAGATTGCTTGGAGAGTATTTCCAATATGGTCACCAGAACAAATTCAAATTCAAATTGTTTATTGTCTAACAGGAATACACCCAATTACAAGACAAATTAGTTAAATTAACGGTTAAAAATACTTGATAAAATCTAGCATAAAATAAGATAAAAAGTTAGTTAATAATAGATAATAAAAAATACATTACATAATTTCAGAAGCCTTAGACCAGCAGTAATAAGACAAACAATACATCACAACGCAACAAGGAGAGATAAAAATCCACATCAAATCACAGATTTCTCTCAGTCTATAATTAGGTTAAAATTGGAGCATATATGTTTCTTAAAAGCAGTTAGATTATAAAGATCCACATCACAACCACTACAAAACATATTAAACCATTTGCAAGATCGGTATAAAGGAGCCTTTCCAACTGTATTTGTGTGGCTAGCTTGGCTAGTGGCTAGAAAATATCTTCTAGTGTTGGCTGGAGACACCTAAAACGGTAATTAAGTTAGGAGTTCCGAAGCATCCACTTTATTATTGTACAATTTATATAGAAACATTTGACTAGTTAAAAAAGTGCTATGTTTAATTGATAAAAAATTAAATCTATTCGATAAATACTCCTGCTCAATACCTCTTTCCGGGTACACTCTATCAAGTTTAAAGGATAGAAACTTCAAAAACCTGCGCTGCACATTTTCTGTTCTATTCACATGAACATTATATATAGGGAACCATAACATAGAGCCATACATTAACTTGGATTTGACCAAGGAGTTAAACACAGCTACCCAGCTTGATTGGTTCTTAAAGTGAGATGTGGCTCGAATAAAAAACCCAAGGGACTTTATGGCTGAACCAGTATTCTGCAATATATGGCAATTGAATATCAATCTCTTATCAATCTCCACTCCCAAATCCCTAACCGAGAGACAGTCAGTCAGCTGAGAACCGTTCAATGAATATGGGAATAGTCATCTTTTTACATTTGCCTATGTTCAATGGCAGCTTTTTCCTTTCACACCAATCGAAAACTCGATTTATATCCTCCTGCAGTATATGGCAGTCCTCAACACCATTTATAACCCTGAACAGCTTTAAATCATCTGCAAACATTAGGCCCCCACTCTGCACTTGAAGTAAAATATCATTGATAAATATACTGAACAGTAATGGTGCAAGGTTACTGCCCTGAGGCGCACCACTTGATGCAAAGTATTCAGCAGACCTATCAGATCATCTATATATGAGTTTCATTTGTTACCTTTTAATATTAGTGTTTCAAAAGAAGAGTTTCGTAAGTGATCGGTACAAACAAATTAATTTTTAATTTATTATGACCACAAAGGGGAAGGTAGCAATTAACAATATAATTAACTACAAGTAATTAAAGGAGTGGACTGTATTAAGATAGGGCGGTGGGGGTTTTAAACATACGGTGTGAATTGAAACTAAGTAGGTACATCAACTAAGTACTTTAATAATGCAGGTGTTGAATTTAATATGGTGAATACATAGATACAAGTTATATACAGTTTCTAAGCTACTTTTATGCATTCAACCATTCATACATACAACTAGATATATAACAGAGGTTACTTTTCTAGATTCTTTAGGAAATTTATATTTAAGATTATATTCAAGAATAAAACAGTGTCTTTCCTGAATGTGATCAACTTTTCTAATTTTTAACAACTAACTGTTCCTTTTTCAGGAAATACCTTGATTTACACTTGTCTCTACTTCCCTCCATCCAGGCAGGGATCTGGCTTCAATTCCTAATTTAAATAGTACAGGCATCATACAAATTCCAAATTTGGTGCCGCCATGTTACTGCTTTTCTTCAATTGCCATGAGACGCTTCGTCGTTTCTGGCTGTAAGGAATTGCTTAAAAAAGCCCAAAATGAGGTCTTTGTTCAATCTTGGACAAAGATAACTGAGGTGCACACTAAATATTTTCTAATATTTGTGCATACAAATGGTGAAATTGCCTAAAAGGGTGGGACCTTTTGGCGCGAAGATGTACTTGCTCGAGAGCGGTGACGGGACCAATCTAGCAACGTTGAGTGTTAGCAGAGCACTGAGTGAACTAATTTTTTCTTCTAGCTTCTAGCTGGCCGCCTGGTAGCAAAACTAAAAGTCGGCTGAGTGTGGGGATTGGCGCCAAAGTAAGCGTGGGTTTCTTTCTTTCTTTGACACGTGCTGTTTCCTGAACAATGACGGAGACACGGATATATTAAATTGAAAACGCTTACACCCGATTGAAATGACAAAATGACATTTAGCTTTATATGATGGAATCGACCATCCAGGTTTGGACTAAGGGGTATTAAAAACTGACATATGCTGATTTAAATGCACAAATTTCTGTTTGTCATTAGTGGGTCAATCATGACTCATTCATACTACATACATACAGGGTGTTATCACCAAACTATCCGGTGAAAAATGACAAGTTAATACACTTGTTGGGGTGTTTCCCCAACAGTAAGTATAATTGAGCTCAATAATTACCTCATATTATAGGAAACTGAGAGTGAATAAACAAACTTAAGTTAAGAACATTTTCAGTTTACGAAGGCTGGGCCCGATCGAGCTGCCTTTAAAGCATGTAAATTAGGCCTTAGCTCAAATGCCGGAAAATAGTGGGTTAAATTTATTTAAATGCCCAATCAGCTTGAGACGGCACAAGTCAGAAAATCCCTCAGTCGCAATTTCGAACTCGTTTTGGCTGAAACTTCTCAACAAAAAAAAAATATATAATAAAACGAGACGTAAAATCAATTAGAAAGAAAACATTTCGAAATAAATCAATTGAATTTTTTTTGGGAAGCTTAAACCAAACTTGGGGATTTCCTGATTTGTGCCTTCTGCAAGTTGGTGGGGACCTTAAATTAATATAACTCCTCCTACTGTCCGGCATTTGAATTAGGGCCTAATTTGCTCGCTCCTAAGATAGCTCGTTCTGACCTACGCATCGTTAATTATAAAGTTTCTTACCTTAGTTTTATTCAATCTCAGTTTCTTCTAATCTGTGGTTAACATAGATAAATAAAATTAGAAGATAACAAAGAACGTAAAATATGAAGTTTGTCGTAAAGGGATTGGCAAGGTCATAAAATTTTTATAAATAATATCAAATTATTGTCGCTTAAGATAGCGCCTTACAAACCAGCGTGAAATTTTAATGCGCTCTAAGGTTTTGATGATTTCGCTTTCTAGGAACATTATACCCTCTATAAGTCCTGTAAGTAGCAAACTGAATTGCAGCATCATTATGATGGTAAAATGTAAGGACTAAAAACGACATTTTAGCACACACATTTATAAATTTTGTAATAAACTCGAATATACTTATATAGAAAAAGTAGAGTAAATTTTATCTGCGAAAGAAAAATGGCTCCAAATCCCGTTTTATCCCTTCTCTCTGTAAAAGCAATATAAAATTGAAAAATAGATTGCGCCAAAAAGGAACGGGACATAAAGAATACTATCTATCCACGTCGCATGCAGGCTCACATCACATACATAGAAGTAAAGTCGTTCCCACATAAAATTCGTTTATAACAGCAACTCTTCTGCTCGCCTACGTATGTAGATTCCTTTGATCCCATCCCTGTTATATCTGCGATCCTTCGGGAAGCGCATATATATGCGGCTCTATCCCTTTTACCATTCGGGAAGAGGGTTTTTTTTTACGAGAATTCCCTCGTGTGGAGCTCTCCTGAGTCGTTCGGCGGAAAATCCAATACAAAATACAAGGTGGTGTTTTTTATCTTTTATATGGGATGAGATTTGTTTATCGTACAAATTGTTCTTGCGTAAAGCCGGGATAAAAATCAATTGTCATTATTTTATGGTTGTTTCAGCAACGTTTTTTTCATTTCGGATGAATTGAACCGAAAGGCATTACAAATGTAACTTGCCCATATTTGCAATTCGTGTTCATTGGAGCTAAGCTAAATCCAATATTGAGAAATGTAGGGCATGGTTCATAAGTACTTCTAACAAGAAAAATCGTTAAGGGGTAATAAAGTCTATTGGTATAATTTAATAAGAGTGTCACGACCAGTAATCCATGAGACTTGGATGGCGTGAAGGTTATGTAGCTCAGATTAGAGATCGATCTAAGTTAGGTGGTATAATAAAGAAGGCACTTCGGTCAAAGAATAACTATCAATTTCTAACACCTGCACCTTCGATTATGATATCGTTTCTTGCGTTTTTGAATTTTTATTGCACATGCGTAGAATATGAGAGGTTCGCATAATATTGCAATAAAGGTCAGTGGCGGGTATCTTTGCTATCTATAAACCCATTACAAGCTTTCAGTAACAACCTTACAAGCATTTTTAATGCAGCATTTCCTCTTCAAACGCTGAAAACTAAATCTAGAAAACTTTGGGTGACTAAAGGCTTGAAAGTATCAAGTAAAAATATGCGTTCTCTGCATTATATCAGAAAGTTTTTATAAACAATCTTAATCCAAATATCTCATAACAAACAAAAAGAATAATGGCGTATTGTGAACGATTTCAAGGGGAAAACGTAAACGCATTTTCCACTAGTGATGGGCATAACCGAATTATTTTGATAACCCTATTATTTGTATTCAAATCATATTAATAACCGAATGATTATTTGAATAATCATTCGAATAAATTCAGTTTAGCGATCGCAGCCGGTTAGGAAGGAGGTTCAGCGTCATCGGCATCTTATTCGCAACTGCTGTAATTGTCTTATTAAGCATAGCTTAATAAATAAGTAAATAACAATAGAACACGAGTAAATATTTGATTACGCAATATTATTGAACAAAATATAATAAACAGCATTTTACGTTTTTCAATCTAAAATACTTAAACTTCAAAATATGATGTGTCGATTACATGTAATGAACATAATTATTAAAAATCTTCTTTGCAGAAAAGAATTTCTCTCTGGCGATGTATTTATAGTACTATAATAATAATAATAATTAATAGTACATATTATATTGTTCTAGTTATATTACGACTTATGTATGCTCCTACATTCTAAATTCCAATATATAACTTATAAACTTAGGTGATAATTGGTTTTATGTATTGGAAAGCAGGCCGTATTCATTACGAAGAAGTTTATGAAAGAAATAAGAAATATGTGGGGCTGCTTGCTAATCGCAACAAAAAATAGCGCCTTTTATTTTGATTCTTTGAAGATGTCAACAAATTGCTGTATTTGCACTTTTTAGGCGTTGGATATATATTTTTTTATGTTAGGTACGCAATAAAAGTAAATTATGTAATCTTAACTTAATATTCGCTAGTTTTCAACCTCCCAAGTTCGGCTTCCACATTTTACATCCTACCGGTACATTTGGAATTTTAAAACTCATCTTTTATTTGAGCTAAAGCATCGAAACTTGCTTCATAACTCATAACTAAATTAAAACTGCTCCTTGTTCGTTGATCATTCGACGGATCGACGCGATGCGGGTAGCGAGGTTTGATCCTTCGCGTTCATATTTGAATTTGTACGAATCAGGTTCAGGTTACTTTTCATTCGAATACTTGTGGAATGAAAACCGAATAATACAGGTTATTTTAATAACCGGATAACAGGTTACTTTTCATTCGAATACGCCCATCACTGTTTTCCACTGACTTGTCAGCGAATGATCTTAATAGTTATTATTATCTCATAGCAGCAAATATCTCTGATCAAATTGTGAATGTCCAGGATTTTAGATTGTTTTTAGATGTTAACGTATGTGAGTCTTTCTTTTTTGCTCCAACAAATGTTACTGAACTTAAAGAGATATTTTAAGAAGTAAAAATGCCCAGACTACGGGGTGTGATGGAGTATCAACGAGAATATTTAAATCCCTTTCAGATAAAGGTTAGTCTGTGCTATCTGAGGTTGTAAATATCTCCTTCAGTACTGGCGTTTTTTCGTCTTGTCTGAAGTCCGCTATGGTGGTTCCTCTTTATAAAGGAGGAGATCAGAAATCTCCAGCAAAGTATCGTCCAATTGCCTTGTTGCCGCCACTGTCTAAAATTGTAGAAAAATTAGTTAAGAAACGTATGGTTTCATTTTTTAAGAGACACAATATATTAAGCGCTGCACAGTTTGGATTTCAGACGGCAAAAAACACAAATGATGCGATATTTTCATTTTTAGAGACTCTTTATTTGAGTCTAAATGACAAAGATTTAGCTGCCGCAGTCTTTTGCGATCTCTCGAAAGCGTTTGACTGCGTCGATCACGATATACTTTTGAGTAAACTGGCCGCTTATGGTTTTAGGGGTATAGCTTTGAACTGGTTTAAATCATATTTGTCTGGAATAATGCAAAAGGTTTCCTTTCAGAATAAAGATTCTTCTGAGTTAAATGTTGAATATGGTGTTCCGCAGGAGTTTTGTTTCTATTGTATATAAACAATCTAGCACGTGTTAATATTGGCGGACCAATCCACTCTCTTTGCAGACAATGCCACTGTGCTGTGGCATGGTAGTGATCAATCTGACCTTAATATTTTAATAAATAACGATCTGAAAACAATACAAAATTGATGTGATGCAAATGGTCTCTCTCTTAATGTAAATAAATCTTGTGTTATGTCTTTTACGTGCGATTTGAATAATGTATATCTCGGTGGGTCAACGCTACAACATTTGAAAACCGATTTCTGGGTATTTCTATTGCCGATAGGTTGAAATTTGATAGCTATGTAAAATGTTTAAATAAAAGATTATCCTCAAATTGCTACGTAATAAGAGTGATTAGCAATCAGTTGAATGGTTCTGTGGCAAGAAATTCCTATTTTGCGCTGACAGAGTCATATTTGAGGTATGGTGTATGCTTTTGAGAAGCTTGCTTGAGAAATCTTTTTAATGGAACTATTTTACTACAAAAACTTGTGCAGTGCGAACATACGAGATTCATGCATGCCATTATTTTTAAAACACAACCTTTTTACTTCGCCATGTATATTTATTCTGGATACGGCTTGCTTAATGCACAAAAAATATAAAAGTTCAATAAATAATAACACCTCCCACAATACACGCCTCTCCCATAATATACCTCTTCCCAAACCAACTTCCACGCAGTCAAAGAATTATGTAATTTGTGAAAGCAAAAAGATTTTTAACCACCTCCCTCTGGTGATCAGACAGATCCAGAGTGATAGGCTTTTCAGGAGACGGGTAAAATATTAGCTAATTGTGCGACCCTTTTTTGATTTAAATGAATTTTTCATGGATAACTTTTTAACTTGACATCATTTATTTACTTTTATTGTTTAATGTTTATGTTGGTATTGTAACAGTTTAATGTATATGTTTGCATTGTACCTTTACGTTAAGAATCTATGTTAGTGCGTCTGAATATATTTTACTATTTTATTATATTATGTTTATTTTATATTGGATTTAAATTTGATATTTATATTTATGTATTTTTTAAATGTAGTATTTTTAGTATTAGATTTTAAAATGTATTGTCTATCAATAATTGTCTAGAAAATAAGCGATTACGCCGTATAAATTTATAGAAAGGTGCTCTCGTCAATATGACATGACGAGGTAAGAATGAAAAGAAGAGGTAGATTGTCAGTTAGAATAGCAAAAGTCAGTTGTAAATTAGTATTTTTAACAAATTAAACAGCATTATAGCAGGAAGAGTGCATTGGTGTTTAATTACCACAACTTCCCCAACATTTTGGTCCTTCGAGCCGGATTGAGGATTTAGCCAGCAAAAAGTTACGTAAATCATCCATCCCAGAGACCGGCACAATTCGAGGTGAACCGAGAAGACGGAAAACGCTGTCCCGCCGTGTGCTCCGTTTGGGGGGTCGTTTGCTAAACCACGAGACAAGTAAGACTGTTCTTATATATTTTCTATTTGTGCTAAGATGGCCGAGTTAGCGAAATTTCGTTCTACTCACAGCATTATAAAGCAAAAATTGACACGTTTTAAAAAGTACTTTGATAATATCGATCAAGATAGTATAGATGAATCAATTATTGATCAGTTAAACGCAAGTTTAGAAAAAATAACGCCACTTTTTAATGAGTTTAATGAAGTACAATTTCAAATCGAAGTTTTATCTGTTGACCCTGACTAAGAGGCAATTCCTGACGAAAAAGTAAGGGAAGAATTTGAAAATGTTTATTTTAATGTCATTGGTAACCTACAAACAGTTCTCAAACAATTTTCAAATGCTTCAGTAGTATCGGGTAACAGTTCTGGTTCTAATCAAGTGAGCAATATTGCAGGCGCAGGTAGTACAAATATGTGTCACCACTCTCAGTCATTGATCAAATTACCACCTATAAAGTTGCCAACATTTAATGGCCAGTATTGTAATTGGCTTGAGTTTAAGGATGTATTCACAACTTTAGTGGATAGCGATACCAATTTGACAGACATTCAAAAGTTTTACTACCTCCGGTCGTCACTTGATAAAGACGTACTCGAATTAATCAAATCTTTAGATGTATCAACTAACAACTACAAGGTTGCATGGAAATTTCTAGTCGACAGGTATGAAAACAAAAAGTTGATCATTCATAATCACATTCGCGCAATTTTTGATCACCCCACATTGGTGACTGAGTCATATTCTGATTTCAGAAATTTATTCGATTCAATTACAAAACATTTAAGGTGCTTGCAAAGCTTGGGTGAGCAAACAGAATGCTGGGATCGACTAATAATTTATATTTTATGCAATAAATTTGATCCAATTACCCGTAGAGATTGGGAGTCATACAAATACCCTGGTGAACTACCCACCATGGACGATTTAAACACTTTTTTAAAATTGAAATGTGAAGTTCTTGAAAAGCTAGAAATATCGGAGCTGAATAAACCAGCATTTGCTCAGCCAAGAGGCTTTAAGCATCGTCGCGGGCAAAGTTATGCAGCGATGAATAATGTTAATACAAACGATGTTTCAGTAAATAGAAAATGTTTTTATTGCAATGATATTAATCACGGTATATACAAGTGTTCGTTGTTCTTAAGTTTAACTGTGCAAGAAAGAATAGCAGCTGTCAATAGGCTCAAATTATGTTTAAATTGCCTCCGTAATTCCCATCCCCATTGGAAATGCACAAGGCAAAAATGTCCCACTTGTCAGAAAGGCCACAATTCACTCTTGCATATTTTCAAATCTGAACCCGATAAAAACAAAAGTAGCGGTGAAAATCACGATATCGAGAATAGGCTCCCTACGCCGAACGACACTCCGGTGTCCAGCGCTCAGGTGATAGGCAGTGCCATTGGAAGCAGCGTTGCCGGCTCTTGTACATATCAATCGATGGTTTTGTTATCGACGGCACTTGTTCAGGTAAATTGCGGAAAAAAGTCGATTGCTCTTCGCACGCTTTTAGACAGCGGATCTCAAAGCAATTTCATATCCAGGGATGCATGTGAAAGGCTAGGTTTGCAGCCATCAAAGGTAGATTTTGCAGTAAAAGGTATTGGCCAAATGTTGACTAATATAAATTCACAGGTAAATGTCGATATTAATTCACTAGTAAATGATTTTCAAATAAACATTCATTGTTTTATCTTACCAAAAATTACTGACAAAATTCCGATGTTGTCTTTCAATAAAAGTAAATTACCCTTACCCCAATTTATACGTTTAGCGGATCCCTGTTTTAATACTTCAGCAGAAGTGGATCTTTTATTGGGTTCTCATGTGTTTTGGACGATTATAAAAGCAGGGCAGATTCGGCTGGGTAAATATTTACCTATATTACAAGACACAGAATTTGGTTACATTGTCGCAGGGAATCTAGGGTTTAATTTAATAAATAGCAACATTGTAGTAACTTCTCATGCATTCATTACAACTGATTCATCTATTGATGAGAAGATTGTTAAATTTTGGGAATTAGAAGAAATCAATACTAAAGAAATAATTATGTCAGAATCGGAAAAGTACTGTGAATATTATTTTGAAAAAACCACAGAAAGGGATGATCAGGGGCGATTTATTGTAAGAATTCCTTTAAAAAAAATAAAGAAAGGTTGGGAAATTCAAGAGTTATGGCTATTAATAGATTTAATAGCACAGTAAGAAAAATTATTAGGGATTTGCACTTACATAACCATTACTCTAATTTTATGGCAGAATATATTAAATTAGGGCATATGGAGGAAATTTCGGATTTAGAAAATAAAGGTTTCTATCTGCCGCATCATGCGGTTTTCAAAAATGAGAGTCTGACAACAAAGTGCAGAGTGGTGTTTGATGCGTCCGCAAAAACCACATCGGGGCTATCGTTAAACGACATACAATTTGTCGGTCCGACATTGCAGCAGGATGTTTTCCCGATCATTTTAAGATTTCGAACTTATCAATACGTTTTAACCGGCGATATTTCAAAAATGTATAGGCAGGTCCTGATTCACAAAGAAGATAGACATTTTCAAAAAATATTTTGGCGAGATAACCCTGATCAGGAACATAAAGTTTATCAATTAAATACTGTGACTTATGGCTGTGCTTCTTCACCATATTTAGCGGTGAAATGTTTATTTCAATTAGCAGAAGAAAATAAAAATCAGTTTCCTCATATTTCGAAAATCATAAGACGAGATTTCTATATCGACGATATTCTCACTGGGACGAATGACAAAAATGAATTGATTAGTGTTCAAAAAGATTTGGTAGCAGTACTATCTACTGCAGGTTTTGAACTACGCAAATTTCTATGCAACGATAAAGATATTTTAAAACAATTTAAGATAAATTCGAATTTAGAATTAGGTATTTTAGATTTGGGTGAAAATCCACAAAATAAAACCTTAGGAGTTTTTTGGGACTCAAATAATGATTTCATAAAATACAAAGTTAAAATCGTTGAAAATTTAAATTTCAAGACAGCTACCAAACGTTCAATTTTGTCATTAATATGTCAAATATTCGACCCTTTAGGCCTTGTGTCTCCTACTGTCGTTGTAGCTAAACTATTAATACAAGAATTATGGAAAATTAAATTGCCATGGGACCAAGAAGTGCCCAAGGTGTTTTTAAATCAATTTTTAAACTTTTATTTGGATTTGTCAAAAATCAGTGAATTTAATACTCCTGGGCAAGCAATGTTTTCACAGTATCTCTCTGTTGAATTGCACGGCTTCAGCGATGCATCTATTAAAGCATATGGAGCTTGCATTTATATAAGATGTTTAACAAGTTCAGGGGCCTACGGTTCTGGTTTACTTTGCGCGAAATCTCGCGTAGCCCCCATAAAGCAAGTCAGTCTTCCGAGGCTAGAGCTTTGTGCTGCCGTTCTTTTGGCGAATTTAGCCAAGAAGGTATTAGATTCGCTTGAAATACAATTTCATTCTTCATTTTTCTGGACTGATTCGACAATCACATTATACTGGATAACGGGTGATCCTAACAAGTGGAAAACCTTCGTGGCTAATCGAGTCAGCGAAATTAGAACTTTGACATCTTTTCGTGATTGGAATCATGTGAAGTCAGAAGAAAACCCGGCAGATTTGATATCCCGTGGTACGACTGCAGCATTTTTATTGGATTCTATTTTATGGTGGCATGGACCACATTAGTTCAGTTTAGACCAGTCAAATTGGAATCTTCTATATACAGATTTAGGCGATCTTGACATTCCAGAACAAAAAATTATTTCTTGCCTAGTAGTTAAAGGCAGTAGTGATATACAAAATCTATTAACACGAATTTCATCTATAAAAACAATTATTAAGGTTTTTGCCTTTGTTTTACGTTTTATATCTAATTTAAAATTAATGAAAAATAAGTCTAATTCCAAACAGGTGGGTCCACTTAGCCCTGAAGAATATGACAATTCTTTGAAAATTATTATTAAGCATGTTCAAATTGATTGTTTTCCACAGGAATATAAAGCGATACTTCACAATAATGAATTGCCAAAGAGGAGCAAAATCCTTTCATTGAATCCATATTTACAAGATGAAATTTTGCATGTTGGGGGTAGAATTAAAAATTCCAATCAACCTTTTAACAAAAAACATCCTATTATCCTACCACACAATCATGTTTTAACAAATTTAATTTTACGTCAAGAGCACGAACGTTTGTTGCATTGTGGTGTGCAAACATTGTTGTATTCAGTTCGAGAAAAATGTTGGCCAATTTCAGGTCGCAATGCTTGTAAAAACATTATTCGAAACTGTATACGATGCTTTCGAGTTAAACCTAGAGACATTTCGTACTTAATGGGTGATTTACCGGAGGTAAGACTAAAATCATTTTCCCTATTTCATAACGTTGGCACAGACTTTGGAGGTCCTTTCCATTTAAAGGATCGCCAAACGCGGAATCCTAAACTCATAAAGGCATATATTTGTTTATTTGTGTGCATGAGCACCAAAGCAGTGCACCTTGAACTCGTTTCGTCCTTGACTACTGAAGCATTTTTAGCGGCATTAAATAGATTTATTAGCCGACGTGGTAAACCCCTTACTATCTTTTCTGACAATGCTTTAAATTTTGTGGGAGCGAATAATGAACTTTGTAAAGTTTATGAATTTCTAAAAGAAAATTCAGATCATATTTCCAACTATCTAGTAACTAATAAAATACAGTGGCGTTTTATTCCCGCGCGTTCACCTAGTTTTGGGGGCATATGGGAAGCAGGGATAAAGAGCGCAGAGCATTAAACGCGTCGTCGGAGAAACTGCTTTAACGTTTGAAGAGTTCGGTACCATCTTAACGCAAATTGAGGGTATTTTGAACTCTCGCCCAATTTGTCCAATTACTGATGACCCCCAAGATACGGCAGCTCTCACGCCAGGCCATTTCTTGATTGGAAGACTCATTACAAACCTTCCGGAGCTCAACTTGCAGGATGTTCCAGAATCTCGTCTCAGCAGGTGGCAAAGAATCCAAGCAATGATACAACATTTTTGGAGACGGTGGCAGAAGGAATACCTTGCAGAACTACAAACCAGGACCAAGCGGAAGCGACGCTCAGAAAACGACGTACAACTTGGTACCTTAGTGCTGCTTAAGAATGAAGCCGCACCAGTCCTACGTTGGCAGCTGGGGAGAATAGTAGTTCTGTGACCAGGCAAGGATGGAGTCATCCGTGTCGTTGAAATCAAGGTCAAAGAAGGAACTTTAACACGTGCATTAAATCGCATATTGAACTTTCAGATGATACACATACTTAAAAGTGATTGTAATTGTTCTTTTCATTATTGGAATGTGTCCAATCCAACGTTTTGTATTTTGAACGAATTATTTAACGTAACGTTTGTAGGTTATAGTTTGTAGCTTAAAGTAGTTTAAAGTTTGGTTTTTTTTCTTGTTGAAAGTATGTAATACTTCCAAGAGGGGCGGTATGTCTAGAAAATAAGTGATTACGCCGTATAAATTTATAGAAAGGTGCTCTCGTCAATATGACATGACGAGGTAAGAATGAAAAGAAGAGGTAGATTGACAGTTAGAATAGCAAAAGTCTGTTGTAAATTAGTATTTTTAACAAATTAAACAGCATTATAGCAGTGGAAGAGTGCAATGGTGTTTAATTACCACAACTTCCCCAACAATAATTTTATTCTTAGTTTTAGAGTAACTGATAAACTTTTTTATATTAATGATTGTCTATATTTTTATCAAGCTTTGTCAATAAGATATATTTTTTGGACAATAAAGCAAGATTGATTGATTGGTTGATCGTTACCAACAAAAAATCTTCCTCGGTGTCGTACAACTTCGACATTTCTGCTTGCACGAATAGAATAGAACAGAACTGAAGGGAGTTGGCGTTGATACCCGCCTCTGCCACTGCAGTCTATGCAGGTTATTGTAGCACTCCGAACCATGCTTAGAGGACCTCATCCAGTCTGATCTTCCTAATAAAACTCCTCCTCCTCACAGACCCTGAAACGGCTATTATCTGCCAGGCCCATCTTTTCCATATGTCTGTTCATTCTACAGTGCCCCGTCAGCTGACCCACTAATATTCTTATCATCTTGCGACTTCTCTTAAGTAGATCTGATGTGAATTTTGGGGAGCCGTGTTTTATGAACTGTTTGGCCTGTAGTTGCCCCGGTGTATGTAACCACCAGTTTAGAAATTGCTTATCTATCCAGCTTTCTACAATTGTTTTGAAGACTCTTCCTGCTATCCCGCAGTATGGCTCAGGTTCCAACGCAACCTTACCTGCGCCCCGTTTTGCAAGTTTGTCGGCTTCTTCGTTGCCTTGATGACCTTCATTTCCCGAAACCCACGCAATGGTGAGCTTATTGTTACGACCGACCTCTTCAAGGGCACTTATGCAATCTTTAACTAGTCTAGATCTGATCTTGTGTGCACTAATTGCTTTTAAGGCGGCCTGACTGTCGGAGTGTATTACTACCCTCCTTTTTCTAATGTTCAATTTCTCTATCTTCATGGCGCAGTGTTGAACTGCCGCGACCTCTGCTTGGAACACTATGGCTTGACTGCCCATCTTTATGGAGATATTTGACCTTGGTCTGTGGACCTCGACTCCTACCCCTTTACTGGTCTTAGAGCCGTCGGTATACCATGCTTGGTCCGCTCCTTCTCTGCCTACAATTGCAAATGAGAAGGATCTATCAAGCCCATAGGAGGGGGTTGTTTCGTCTGATGGCATTTCGAAGAGATACCTACTTGATATCTTCGCTGTCCTCTAGTTTCCAGCTTGTGGGCTTTTCCCATTCAATGATGAGCTTGTTGCCTTGCTTGAGTCGGTATTGTACGATTCTTACGTTCCCTGTATGAGGATATGTATATGGAGGTAGATTTAGCAGGACTTCCAGTGCTGCAGTTCGGGTTGTTCTCATCGCCACCAAAACGTACAGACATGCCAGCCTTATTACGTATTCTAGTTGCCTGATTGCACCTGTTTGCGTGGCCTTTATGCCCCAGGCTATAGAGCCATAGGTTAGCATAGACCTTACCATCATTTTGCAAAACCAGAGATTCAATTTTCCCGCAAAGTCGCCTGCATCTGCCCAGTGCAATTCTAGCTTTCTGAGTGACTTTGCTAAGATGTGGTTCCCAAGTCATTGTTTCAAATTCGATCTTGGTCGATTTTCTAAACAAACAGAGATGTGCTCGTAGGCACTTTAATTAACCATAGGGGCTAGTTCTAAAGTCATGTTGTAAATAAAACAAAAAGCTTTAGCTTTATATGAATATTTTAATAAGTTATTTTACTTGAAATCAACCGAAAGCTCATAAATAAACAAAATATAAACAGTGTGAATAGGACCATTGTATTTTCAGTGGATTAACTGACAGATCCTACTCTTCCCACCATTGGCTTACTATGTTCAAGGCCTTTTGTGCTCTTGTTGAAACATAGCCCGAGTTCCTTCCTCCCCTTATGACTAAGTCGTCTGCGTAGCATAAGCAAAAGTATCGTTCTTTTTCCAACTTGTCTAGTAGACTATCTACCAGAATGGCCGACAGTAGTGGTTATAGGACCCCCCCTTCCCTTCCCCACCCGCGCCGTTACGTATCCGCACCTACGGTAGCAGTTATTATACTATACTTTAGGTTTGTTTGGATCCAGTTGCAGATGTTTGGGGAGATTTCTTTGTGTTTGAGTGCCTTAACCAGCGATTTGGCTGGGACGTTGTTGAACGCACCCTCTATGTCCAGAAAGGTAGTGCCACTCCCTTATCGTCTATTGCTTTCATCAGGAGCCTATTAAGATCGTCTAGGGCCAAATCTGTAGACTTTCCTGGTTGGTAGGCATATTGACGCTCGTGAAGAGGTTTTGTTGAGGGAATGTCGCGGATATAGTTTTTCCAGTGTTTTAAGCAGGAATGAAGTTAGACATATTAGTGTGTATGACTTTGGCGTTTGGTCAGGTGTTCTGCCTATTTTTGGCAAAAAGACGACCTTTGTCTTTTGCCATATCCCCGGCGTGTGGCCCCACGCTATGCATACTCTGAGTATCTTGGAGATGTGTGGAATTAGTATATGTCCTGCCCTTTCTGCGACAGAACTGGGTAAATTCTTTTCAACTGATGGTTTGAATCGTGAGTGACTGAGTGAGCGCTATCAATTTTCTGTGAAATCGTTTAAAATCGTTCACGCAGTATCGTGAGTGGCCAGTTTTACTTGAAAAAATATCTGCGTTTTAAGAAAATACTCATATAGCTACTAACATCCGGTATTAGGGTCTTGCTAAGCTATGATGCTGCCGTAAAAATTGCTAATAGTGACAATAGTTAAAAGGCTTTAAGTGAAATTAATACGTCAGCGAAGCCGTAGGCCTCATCTATTATTATCAAGTTATTACAGATAATATATTGTGTTGTATGTGCAAGCATATTGTTACAATAACAAACAAGTATATAATATCGTGGAACACAGATAAATCGTCCTTATTTATCTTCTCTTTTTAGATGCTTTCACAGAGTAACAGAGTAAAAGAATACAACCGGATTTGAAGGCAATTTCCTTTCCTGACATGAAATTTAGTACCATTTTTCTTAGAGAAAATATATTTCCCGGAATACTCTCCGCTGGGTTTTTCAATTGACTATGTACGGACTTATTTACAGTTTATTACGAAAATAACAAACACAGATTCATTTCAAAGACCATGTCATAATATTTAGGGCAATATTTCTTAGATTTTAATATTTATAATTCGTATTAATTTTATGAAATGTATTATTATTGATTTTGTTTTTATTTCAGGTCAAATCAGTGATGATGTGTTGTGATCAATATTTTAAAAGGCAAAGTTTGTGTCTGCTTGAAAAGGGTAAGCATGCAATTTCCCAGAATTAAAAATATATGTAAAATTAATTTTGAAATATCTCCAGCTTGCTTATCTTCAATTTCAATATTAGCGACCAACGGCATGATCACTATTTGATCCACAAGTTTTCTTTCTAAATACTATATTGTGTTGCTTCATAGTCTGTTTATGAGGCAGCTGATACTTGTAATTGTTCATGACATCACCAAAATATTTCAATTTTCTTCTCTTACTGGTCTTCAAAACTACACTCTTTTTGCTTCGATTTCGTGAGATGCTTTCACTATTTCACTACTTATTTTGTCAATCCAAAACATTTCTGCATATAGTTCCTGCATATAGAATGCTAGAAGCTATAGAAGGAAATGCTGAAGACATAGTAATGAGAAAGTCGAGGTCTCAAAATGATGTTAATTGCTTTGCTTTGCACGTTGGTACCTACTTTGTTTATTTACTTGAACGATATTTTAGCTTGCTTCGTTCTCTTACTTTTGATATACAGGGTGTTCCGGAATGAGTGTAAAAGATTTTAACAGCGCACTCTACACATAAAATAGACTCTAGTTTCCTTAATAAACATATGTTGAAAAATGCACCCTTACAGAGTTACAACCCTTAACAGGTTTCCTCCTGGAGATGGTTTTTAGTCCATATTTCAGAAACGGTTACAGCTATGCCTTTGAAATTTTGGTATTAGGGTATATTTAGCATGCCGATTATGTTTCTCAAATTAGAAAATTCAAATTTTAATCAGAGGCGTGACATTTGGGGTGGTAAACGCAACTAAACTGTCATAACATTTTTGTGAGTCCACTTTTAGAGTTTTTTCTTTTAAAATCTAAAAATCTGAGTTTTTCTACGTAAAAAAGGTGCTCTTGATTTGTATCGCTTTATAAGAAAATTGGCTTTGAAAATAACGCGACAAAATATTTTCAATGCCAATTTTCACATAAACATGCATCTTAGCGATACAAATCAAGAGTACCTTTTTTACGTAGAAAAACCCAGATTTTAAAAGAAAAAAATTTAAAAGGACACTCACAAAACTGTTATAACAGTTTAGTAGCCTTTACCGCCCCAAATGTCACGCCTCTGACTAAAATTTTGATTTTCTCATTTAAGAAACATAATCCGCATGCTAATATTACTCTAATACCAAAATTTCAAAGGCATAGCTGTAACCGTTTCAGAAATATGGATTAAAAACCATCTTCAGGAGGAAACCTGTTAAGGGCTGTAACTCTGTTAAGGACCATTTTTCGACATATGTTTATTAAAGAAACTAGAGGCTATTTTATATGTAGAATGCGCTGTTAAAATCTTTTACACTCATTTCGAGATACCCTGTATAAACAATCCGTTAAATTTCTGGTGTTTTCGAAAAGATGTTCGATAAAGTCTCACAAGTAATTCTAGTAGTGATATATAATATGTCGATATATTAGGAATTAATATAGAAGAAAAAAGAAGAGATAATGAGGAACACTTCTAGAAAATTGTTAAAAAGAAAGCTGAGAAGAAAATAAAATGGAAAAAAAAAACTTACTGTCAACCTGGCACTGACCCAACTGCTGTGCGTGTCTGCAGAAAAGGCAGCAGCACCTGGTATATGAGGTGATATTAGTTCTAGTGGTACCTACAGTAAATTAGGCACTTCTCTTGCAATGATAAAGAAATAGGTTAAAGTCAAACTCAAAAAAAAGTCGACACATCTAACCCAAACCCTAATGAGCGCTCTGCCAACAATCTGTCTGGACGTTTCTCATTATATAAAGGAAACAGCTGGGGCAGCAAGTATCGATAACGAAAAAAGAGAAAGAAAACGAGAGTAGAAGAAAGTTGATGAAGAAAGAAGAAGAAAACTACACAAAAGAGGAGGAGGTTCTAAAAGGAAAACCAAGGCACAAATCTTGGTGCAAAAATGCTCAGAAACTCTGACTAGTGATGTGGAAAAAAATCGGAAATGATTGGAAATAACCGCAAATGAAAGATAAAATATGATACAGTTTGTAGGAAATATCATCATCACTTTTTCTGTTGAAGAATAGTCTTTATAGATGTCTCGGTTATTATTTAAATAGGCATTCAAAAGCCTTACAAGTACAGCTAAAAAGTCAAAATAACTAACTTTATTCACGGGAAATGAACCAAATAATATGAGAGAATATAAATAGAGCTAATAGATTCATTCTCATTAAACTATTCAAAGAAGCATCTACAAAGAATACTCTTCGTATTCAACTCATTTTTTTCGTCTTAGTGTTTTCATTTAATTGCATACGGCACGATGACGCCGACGTCCCGGATATATGACTGTGCATATCTATAGACCACTATATATCTGGCATTTGAATATTCCCCAACAATAGCTGTAGCAGACGTTCTATAAAGCTAAATCAGAGCTGTGTAAAGATGTATCGGACCTATATAAAACCTGATATAGCTTTTATACAACTTTATGAAGATCTGATACAGCTTTTGCTGGGGAAAAGTCAATCAAATCTAGCTCCTCGCGTGATTCGCCTATTGCTATGCCAAGAATATGGTGGTCTGTAGATACTACATGCCTACTATGGCACTATTTCGTTATGTTCGGGACAAACACAAAGGGAAATCCTAGGCCACTCAACGAGCGGTGCGTGCGCGGATGAGATGGTGGACGTTGTACTTGAAGCACTGTAGGTTGTAGTTTTCGGTAAAGACGTTACTCGGAAGTCCATTCCAGAGTGAGGCAGTCCTCCAGACAAATGAGTCCCGCAACGCAACAGACACGTCCTAAGTGTACGCAACTGAATCGTATGTTGATTAGCAATTTGTGTCGGACTCTGGATGGATCATAAGTGCCAGCTGGGACTGCTCTACTCTGTATGGAGTCCAATATGTTGAACAAGTGTTTGGGTGCCAAGTTCCACACATGGGAACATTATTACAGATATGGTCTTATTTACCAGACTGCAAAGGCTGGCTTGTTTGGGTATTACCGGAGCATTGAGAACAACTCCCGGAGCAGCACTGAACATCATCCTGGGGCTGCCGGACCTCCCGATCTGGATTGAGAGAGAGGCAATGGCGGCTCACAAAAGGATGATCGACAGCGGCCTATGGCGAACGGACTACACAGGGAAAGGCCATACGACTATTGCCGCCAAAATGAGTAGGGATCTACCCATCATTGCGACCGAAGGCAATATTCCAGATGGCAGATTAAGACTGAGAAGGAATTTCCAAGTGGAATTTCCATCAAGGGAAGAGTGGCTGTCAGGCCAGGTACGTACGCCGAGCGGCG
>MU191213.1:5263-37308 GCA_016904865.1 Pissodes strobi | reverse complement strand
CAATTGCCCTACTCCATATATGAGTGACATAGGCCAATATATCTCCTGTCGATCTCTCTTTGCGAAAGCCGTATTGATTATCGCTGATTATTCTGTTGCTCTCGAGGTACTTGAGTAGTTGCTGGTTGACTACACGTAAATTCAAAGAGAGCTGTTTAATTTCTGTTTTAAGTTTAGTCGATGTTGTGTTATGTTTTTTGTGAAAGTTTAAATAATATACATAATACAACTGTTTTGAGAATATTTTACAATCACCAAAGGGCCTAAGAATTTCATAATTTTGACTGGTAAAAACCATTCTACAAAGGTTTGGGATTCTTGAATTAGGTTTTCTCCCTAAATGAAATTCTGTGAAAACTGACATAAGTTTATCTAGATATAGACATGATTAAACTCTTGAAAAATCACAAATGTTAAATAACATATAAACATATAGCAATCTAACCCACGCATCTACCATAAAAGACTGAAGATCCCCTTAAATAATAGTTAGCTATGCATATGCGGTGGAAAATTGCGCAAACTGATTTATGTGTTCCAATATTTTACTTGTCGGTTCCAAATTTTGATAAATACCCTAAAAGTTGCTAGCTTACTTTTAATATGGAACCCAAACATATTTTAGGTATTCTAAAAGGACGGTTGGACTTGAACTACAGAGCATCAGAAGATCGTCACAAGATGCACAGAGCATTAAAAGTTATAAAACTGGGTCCAGAATTAGCAGGCAATTATACATGTTCTGTTTCTACATTTAGTAGCGAGGACACCCAGACAAAACAAATGCTAATATTTGGTAAGTGCACGTAATCACTAAAATAAATTAGTGAAACGAGTTAATACCAAAACACCGGTGAAAAATTCGATTTTGTTACTTTTTACATTTTTTCCGATATTACGTCACGAATTTTTGTTAACAAACCTCAATTGGGAATCAGCACCCCCAAAAAATGTAGAATAGAAGAAATCAAACTACACCACAAATTTATTGGTAAAAACACAGTTGTTATTTATTTGAAAGAAGTGATTTTCAAACGGTTCTATATGTTTTAAAGTTAAGGATTCTCGTGACACCAATAGACTGCTACCAAAAGTTAACACAATGCTTTCTCTATATAACCCCTATCTTTTCTAACATCACCATTAACGATTACCCATTTATCAACTGCACGTAGGGTTTGGTAAATTTCAGGAAATATATGAAATGTATTTGAAATTATTGAAATATATGAAATATAGACGTTTTCATGAATTGTTGAAAATTTCGAGAAATGTATGAAATGTATTTGAAATATATATCTAAGAAAGAGAAGTTCTTATGAATTTTTACAGAGCTTATAAAATCTATAACCTTCGTTCACAAACCATAATGCATTCGAATTTTCCATTATTTTTATTTAATAGAAAAAGATAAACAGATTTTTTAACATAAACAGTAAAAAACAACACTTTTTAGTTAAATACGACAATACGAGGTCAAATAATAAGTGTTCTCTTAGGCGTCAGTCGTCACTCATATCATTGTCCATATTCATCTTCATCAATAATACGGATCTCTACTCTACTTGCGCTGTTTTCAGCGTTGGTGTTGGCATCTACAGCAATTTGGTTTTCTAAGAAACAAGGAACAATTCTTTTTTTCTCTTATAGTATTAGCATTTTTTAGAATAAATATTTACATGTTGGCAAATTAAAATAGAAAAATAAATCGTATATTGTATGATGTATGGAATGAAAAGTTTAAATAAAATAGGCATAAGTACCTACTTAACTCTAATTTTGAGTCATCTTGATTTTCAAGCCTTTTTAGAAGCCGCTAAAACTTAGTTTTATAGCCCGAGCAGTGGGTTAGTCTATTTCTTGGTTTTCGGTGAACTCCAAAAGTCCGAAAAGTTGGTTCTGTAGATGCTGAAGAAGTAGGCATGGAATTGATTCTTATTGCCACTTCTGCCAATTCTTTGCAACTAATCCTTCCGATCCCCTTCCAACAAGTAATTGGTTCCAAATGGTCGACAGTCTTCCACATTATTATTTCTTTTGCCCAATTTTTATCTCGGTTTCCATAATGCGTCAAACTTGTTAAGACCGTAATAGGGTCAATGCCATTCACATTTTCCGATAATTTATCGATGAAATTCATAGCAGTGAGAATTTGTTCAGAAGAATAATTCACTGGTCTTGAGGATTACAAATAGCAGCTGGGTAGTGGATTGGCTGAAGAGCATAGACTTGCGAGAATGAAACTTTTCCTTTACACTACGTTCTTGCCGAGTAGTAGTGGGGTTTGTAGGAATTCTTTAAAGAAGACAGTTTTGTATTTCATTGAATGCATTTACAACTTTGTGCAAAAGGTTTATCTGATTTTACAAAAGGTCGAATAAGTTAATGCTTTACTTTGCGGTGCCCTCGATCACTCTGATGGATGGAGTACGGAGACGGAATGGGGCGGTAACACCAAGCGGGACGCAACGGATGAACCTATTATGCAGGGTAGTCGGTAGTGAAATTTTCAGTAAAATTTACGAGTTGAAATTTTCAAACGGATTTTTTAATTTTTCACTGAAATTTCATTTTTTAAGAAGAGTGAAATATTTCACATTTGAAAATTTCAAAAATGAAAATTTAATTTGAAATTTTCAAACGGCACAACCCTAGCTGCACGTGATTAAAAGCTGCCATAACAACTTTTCCCCACTGGCAGTCGTTACCAAATTAGGATCTTATTTGAGCATGACTGAGTGCGTTTAATATACCTACACGTATTGGTTGGTCTCCATCTAGTCTGTGCGTCCACATAACATGTCAATAATAAATGAACAGGCCAATGAGATTTTAAATCAAATTT
Organism: Pissodes strobi; assembly: GCA_016904865.1. Taxonomy (NCBI): domain Eukaryota; kingdom Metazoa; phylum Arthropoda; class Insecta; order Coleoptera; family Curculionidae; genus Pissodes; species Pissodes strobi. Next base: position 34,463 of record MU191213.1, on the reverse strand, counting down.
ATTTTATAACAAATTAGTAGATATATTTAATAATCACTTTTATATACTTTTTTAAAAATATAAACATTTAGCCTTACGTTATCTACAATATATCAAAATTAGCTGCAGCAGTTACATCTGACCAGAGTGTACATTTAATACAAAATTTGTGTGTATATTAAAATATAGAAGAAAATATCTGAGAAAATCCTATACAAACAACTTGTTAAATAGTAAATTCGGAATTTCTTAATAATATCAGAATTTGCCTCTCTCGATAATTCGACTCAAAACGCACTGCATGTGTTTCAAGCTGGTGATGAGTGTATCCTTGTTTTCCCTTGTTTATTAGTAGACATAGAAAACAAATTAAGTAGAAAATATAGAATCTAAAAAAGCTTTAAACAAATGTATGCGAAAATATGCATTCCTCATGCACAGTTTAGCTTGTCTACTTTTCCATACCTATCTGTTAAAAGCGGCGCTTAAACCAGTCGATACTCAAAACCATTTTTTAATTCAAATATTAATTATTTCTCCTACCAATCTATTGGCTTAAAAATTGGTCGTTACCTGCTATGTTATCTTTAGGTGCCCCTCACCTACACGGTTATAAAATTACTCAATTTAAAACTTGTAGTGTAATCTTTTGACTACTTGCAAATGATATTAGATGAACCGAAAATAATTTTAAAACTGTTTTAATTTTCCGGACTTAAGATACCATATCAACTCGAGTAATGATCAATTTTTAAGTGAATATACCCACTGATTAAGAAAATAGCAATATTCGAATTGGAAATTAGATTGGATCAAAGGCGTCTCCTAGTAAGCGAGACAAAACTATATTCTCAACTTTGAGATACATTTCGCTAACGCAAAATATAAGCTCGGAACACTACAAAAAAGTTAAAGTCTAGTAACAATAAATATGCATTAACACAGAAGCATTATCCTTTCTTTTTTATTAACAAAACTTTTACAAAAATATCAATATCTTCTCAAGAAATAAACCTAAAGTATTCTGGAACAATTTGCTCAAATTCGCAAAAAAAAACAATATAAAATAAATAAAAACAAAATAGCGTTTCGAAGACAAGGTCTCCAAAATTTAAGCAGGTTAGGAAAGTCTCTCAAATTTTGCCGAAAAATCTAAAGACATTATTGTTTCCATCGGACAAACTGTTTTCGTGCCAGTCGAGAAAATATGCGCTTTCACTTTAATTTTAATTTGGCATATTATAGGGTGTCCAAAAAATCAAAAAAACATCTATTTCGCACTCAAAAAAGTGATACTGTAAAGCTTTCTAATTAAATAGGGTGAGGTGGGCTGATATATTATTATCTTTTAACTTGTACAGAAAATTATAACTACCTTGATTACAAACCATAATTTCCCTCGAATAAGATCATTGGCAACCTTAGATCAAAAAACTAATTTGTAAGCACAAGCCAAAGATCTTATTGTCACAGCGGTTTCATGATCCCTCGGGACCACTGAATTATAATTAATTCAGTGGTCGGGACAGCTTATGATGGAGTTGGCTCCTCTACTAAATATTTAGTATATATATTTTTAAAGATTTTTGATCATGACTAACAAAGACAAAATTGGTTAGCTGACTATTAGAAGTTACCACAGGAAATCTGCGTAGAAAGAATAAGTTTAAAGATCGTCTAATTTTGAGCACTTTTTTTCCCGAAAAATCCTTAAAAAAAGCATAATCAATTTAATCACGTCCTGCGTCACAAAAACAAAATTAGTACCGCAGTATCAATACGTTTTCCCTTGTCTTTTACTTTCACAAAAACTTACAGTTCAGGGCAAATTTTCTCCAACTAAAACATTAAAATAATATATAAAAAATCAGTCAATTTTGCCAACAGCATGCGAATACGGCCCTGCCTTGCTCAACGCAATCGCAATGTCATTCTTTTCAGTAAATTCGCCAGGTTCGGCCTTGGTAATAATTCGGGGAGCGATAAATATGGCTACTAAAGCCAAAACATGCAACATCCAGAATAGTTTGTTGTAAACGATGACGCTACCTGAAAATTCCAACAGAACAAATGGAAAAGTAATATATGCCAAAACGAACCTGGTAACGGCAAAAGTTATAATGTCGTATAGCAGTTTTGACTCGTTGGAAGTAGTGAAATATGGCCTAACATGGCGACGCATGGTTCTAGAAGCAAACGTGAATAGGGCGCCACTTAGGAAGGTAAGATAGTAGCCTGGATAAAAACCATGCCAGATGGCGCTCAGAGCAAACGTACTAAACGTAGAAAACGTCTCGACTCTCTTATAAACGATGAATCTCAGCCACGTATTCGTTCCCCTATTCCAGGCATCAATGCTCTCCTTTAAATTAATTCCTAATTCGAAACGAAAGATGTCTACATTGGAAAATTTGTTCCACGAATTTCCATCCCATCCGAGACCAGCGTTATTGCAAATGGCGTCCGCAAGGGTCCAGGCAAAGTAATACTTTGCTCTCACTAAAGATGTCGCCACAGACAGGTACCAGAATTTGTAACTGAACGTGGTGTTGTCTATGAAATTATCCTCTTTTACTCTCGATATCGGGAATTTTGGTAGGAACAGGACGAATACTAATGCGCATATTAGTGCTAGGATAACTTTTTTAAATACAGCTCTAACTGGGCTAGGATCTCGGATTACGACTTGTTTGGAGGATGGTGTTGGCTTTCTGTAGTGATCCACTGCGTGTTCTTCTATGAACTGGATGTAGTCCTTGTAGAATATTACTGGACCCGTCATGAGTGAGGGAAACATCAAGCTGTAACTAAAAAAGAAATTAATTAAATTTACGTTTAGGGAATATCTTTTAAAGCATCTTTCAATTATTCTATTAAAAAAGGATGAATGTTTGCATCATAAAGTCAATATAATACAAAAAAGAAAAAATATTAACATAGATCGTAGTCATTCTGTACTTAGTTCATTAAACAGGGCTAGTACGGTACATTTTAAGAGCCTTTACAGTTCTACGGCACTATGCTATATTAGCCGCTTCTGACATAGATTACCCAAATCTGTGCTGCTGATTGATGGGTGAACATCACTTTCACTTTATCTACGGCGAGTGAATTTATTGCGACAGGTGTAGTACTGCAGTGGTAAGATTCTGTGTTTGTGATACGAACGGCCCGTGTTCGGTTCCCGTGGTTGGCAAGATTTACTTAATTTTTTTTTAAGGTTGTTTCTTTTTTTTGTAAATTTGGGTTAGTTTGAGTTAGTTTCATTTGGTTGAGACGCGGAGCGGGCGAAGCGAGCGGAGAGCCATACGTGCAGAGTTAGCAGTACTCGAAGTGACGTTAACCTACCAATCAGAAGCGGCTAATGTAGCATAATGCGGACATTAACAGAATAAGCAACAGCTCCTTCAGATAATGGTTGATAATAGAACTGAAAAATTAGAGAGGTAGATAGAAGAGATTCCAGGTGCAACTTACAGAGGAAGATTGAACAACTATCATGCGAAGTAATTAGTAAAATAAACTAGCATCTGAAGGGAAAAGTTCTGTCAAAATGAATTAATCGTTTCCCTAAAAATGAATGAAACATGAACAGGATTCAAAAACCTTAGAAAGGGAATGAACCGCGACAAAAAGAATGAAACAAATGGATGAGAAGATGCAAAGAACATATTCGAGCAATAAACCAACTAAGAAAAATAATATAAAGATAATACCTATAGGGAAATATTAAATCCTGATAAGAGTAATTCAATTTAAAAATAAGCTCTTTCCAAAGTACTTTCAGATCCACATCATTACAGTAGTACCTCAATAGTAAAAAAATAAAAAAATCCGCCTGATAAACGTTCAATTGGGATATGAGGGAAAGAGAGTTAGAGTCTCCACTCAGTGCAAAAACAAAATGAAAAATAAAAGCCCGAGGCACTATGGAGGTCCATTCTAGAAATCACAGACCAAATACCTGATAGACAGGAAACTACGGCCAGCTGTATTTAAGATATTTAAATTGAATCAAAAACAAGAGGACTGTGTATAGCGGCATATCCAGGCGCGTAGTTACCGCGGTGTCAGCCGTAGCAATGATACGGGGCCCCTAAGCCAGAGGGCCCTGCAACCGTATGTGAGAAACGTCTATTCAAGCCCACCACTAGTACAATCTGTAGTCTACATCTTATATCTAATATTAAATGTGATAATTAATTAGAACATTATTCAATCGTTTTCTAAACCATATCGATAAAATCCAATTCCTAATGAATAAATAATAACATTCGCAGTCACAGCTCTACAGCTCTAAATTTAATTGTCTCGCGCATCGGGAAAATACCGAATTATCGTATGCATGTAGTTGGATAGGTAAAGTTCTGGTTAAACTACAATTATTATTATTAACTCCACACTGGAGTCAGTAGACATATTCATTGGTGTTTGATATATGATATATTAAGTGTTGTGATTTACGGAATTATGAGAGAGAGAAAGAGAGTTTACACGAGAGTGGTGTGATAAAAAGGAAAGCCAAACAAAAGAGAGCTGATTCTGATACTTTGCTGATACACTCTCTAACACATTCGCTAAATTTAACGTGGATTTCTTATGGAAAGTAACATAAATATAAACCTTAACGTAAAACTTGAATAATGCCTCGTAAAATCCGCTTGGTGCGCTCGTGGAAGGCGTGTTTTTAACGACTTTTGGGTAAAAATTGGACGTGGCACCCCCAAAATTTTTCCCTTACGGCGATTTTGCCACTGACAGCGCCTGCGGCGAGCATCATTACTGCCCCGACAACTCGGACCTATATCCGCCCTTGAGTAAGGGCCCCTTAACTAGTCTAGCTACGCCACTGGGCATATCAGACTACGTATTTCACTTAAAATAGCTTAGATGTCTGTAACTCTTATGGAACAGATCCTTTAAGAATCTGTTACGACGAGGTAAATTTCTAGTGTTAAAATATAGGTCGAAAGAACACAAAGAATCTCTATCTACGCAGTAGCTTTCCGTCTATCGTTGGACATCGGTCTCCTGGAAAACAGTCCTATCTGTCATATGGCACAATCACCCATGTCTAGCACGTTTTTTCAGGTCATCCGCTCATCTTCCCTTCTTTTATTTCCATATAGTGGTCACTGTATTATTTGCGCATTTCATCTAGTATATATTTGTCTAATAGTATGGCCAGCGAAATTCACTGAAGTTTTGCTTACCTTTGTTTTGCTTCTTATCCGCTCATCATTTGCCTTTGCGTCTTTGCTATTCTATTTGCCTTTGTCAATACCCAGACTATAATTCGAATCACTGATCAAGCACCTTGGCAATTTCGCTCGTCTGTTTATTTCTGTCGCTTGGTTTCCTAACTGTTTGCAAACGTCTTCCAATGCTTGCGTAGATAATGTGCTTGATTAGATAATTTTCGTGATATTGTATCCCTTGTCTAACGTCACTTTTTTATATTTATTGGTTGTGTTCATAAGTGAATGAATATTTATTGATGATAAAATATAAACATATTTCCATAACGAAATAGTAAAATTAATAATTAGTATGCAACGTTACAAATATAAATGAAAATTTAAAACATAATTCACATTTTTTATTACATGTTATAGCATAGTTGTGGGTGCATATTTATCCAGTAATTAGTAATTAAATGAAATAAGAGAAATTATGCTTCAGGTACCTACTCTTTGTTGCTCTAAAAAGCTTTTGATATAAGATAAATTTTAAGCTTATTTGTTAAAAAACTTTGGCTCTGGCAGTCCTGTAGTATTCAACAGACAAATTTTCCGTAATGCTGGAGCTAGTTCTGATTGTTACCATTCTTGATGTACAGGGTGTCCGGTTATAAATGTAATCCCCCTTTAACTGTGTTATTAGCCCTCGTATAAAAAAATGTTAAGAACAAAAGTTGTAAGGATCTTCATATAGCTTTCTGTGGTGTTACCAGAAAAACAATTGAACATCGAAATTCTACTGTGCAAATTAAATTAATGTTTTTTTAATGCGACACCCTGTATATTCTTATGTATATCGATAGAGCTCTTTAAGGCGAGTTCAGTAATATAAGGTTTGTTGGGTCTAGCTATAATAGTTACCACGTAAATTACAAGAATATCGGGTATCTGATTATTACTGAACCCCTCTCCTAAATTATTTATTTGGTGAGCTAGAAAAAATTCTTCCTTCAGAAGCTTTTCTGATGTTCAATTGTTTTTCTAGTAACACCGCAGAAAAGCTTCAGAATGAACCTGCAACTTTTGTATACAACATTTTTTTCTAGCTCACCAAATAAAGAATTTAGGAGAGGGGTTCAGTAATAATCAGATACACCACATTCTTGCAATTTAGGTGGAAACTATTATAGCCAGTGGCGTAGCTAAACCAAACTTAGGCGTCGGCGAAATCCGCTTTGCGAGGCCCTTTTTATATCTCGGTTGACGGTTATGAAAAGTGTTTATTAGTGAAATTATTCAGCAATACCTGATAACAACGAGTTTATTGTTAATTAAGCTTTAAATAACAGCTACATCTAAACATTTAAAGCTAATCAAACATTATACAAACATTGAAATTGATTTTTACGTTCCAATACAATTTTTGCAGCAAATTGGATTTTGTTGGGTTTAGGGAACGACGAAATAAAAGTCTAGATTTTGTTAAAAAGCCGACGTTTCGCCAAATATATTAGCTTCTTCAGGGCGCTAAAATATAAAACTGGGGTTAATACAAGCCTACTTAAGGATTATACAAAGAAATATATATTTTCTCTTTAAAATTGCAAAACTTTAGACTTAAAATGGACGAAATAACACAGAATAAAATTACTTGGTAAGACGAATTTAAAATTTACATATTAGGTACCAAAATGAAAATATACACAAAAGTTAAAAATATATAATTATAAACCATAGTGGGTAGGTACTTACTTTTAAAATTCTAGACCTATGTCCATAATAGATATAATTGTAAACGGAAATACATTTAGGTAAACGGGACAATACATGGATATTATTAAAATTTGTTAGAATTCAGCGACATATACAACACACATATCTTTGGTTAATATTGTTTATAAATGGAGTGTTACCAGGAAGTGCAGTGTTGATTGTAAATATTAAAAGCTTTATCGCATTTTTAAACTGTTTGTATTGGTTTTTTATTACAATAGTGGAATTAATACGATAATCTTAGATAGTTCGGGAGTTTTAGCATTGCCATATTAACATATTCTATCTAAGATATTAAAATATGCCGCATTTAAATTTTCAATGTCCGTTCTTTTATTGACCGATTTGTTTTTTTTTATATGTATCATTTCCGAAAAAATTCTTTTTTTTTTTATAATTTGTTTGTTTGTCTAGAATTTTTATTTCTTCAAAATTAAAAATGTGTCCTGTGTCTTGTCTGTGTCTGTGTATTCAGAATTATACAAACAGTATAGTATAGTATAAAACAATATAAAATTGGTACTTTTCGGCTTTTTGCTTCTCTAATTTTTTTCAGTATTGAATCGTAGCTTAAGCGAGACACTATTTCAGCTTCAATCAATAAAACTGCCAATGCAGTTAGTCTCTGTTGGCCCATCGTGCTTCTTAAATGGTTGTTAATAAGTTTCAGCGTTGAAAAGCTCCTCTCAGTCGAAGCGGTACTGACCGGAACTGTCAGCATGATTCTAATTTGAATATATTTCTTGCAAATTGTTTTCTAAAATATATCGTAAAAGTTGTTTTGCATCTGTTATAGAGTCTGCTGAATTAGACCTGAAAAGCTGGAATACCTCAAATAACTGGAAGGGCTGAATGTTGCTGTTTTGAACTTGCCGTAGTATTGTGTCCAAATCTTTACAATGCTTGTGCAGATCTTCTTTTGATAAAGATTTCAAATAATTTATGTCATCAATAAAGCTAAATCCTTCAAAATATTGGTTAAGTGATTTGAATCGACATTTAGTGTCGGCTATGATAGCATCTATCATGGTAATGAAAAAGCCAACTTGATGGAACTGCATTTCAATTGACTGCGAGGGGAAACCACCTTAGAATTTTGGTGTGCCAGTTAATAGAATTTTTTAGAATTTATTAGCATTTCTTAGAATTATGTGATTTTTTTAGTATTGCTAGTATTTTCAGTATTTTTAGCAATTTATAGACTTGTAATTAAAATTTTTTAGAATGTATTCAGAATTTTTACCTATTGCGCATGCTCAACCGCACACGCAACGGACCGGCTACAACCATTACCTCTGTTGTAGAAAGTATTGCCACCGCCGCGCGCCGATCTTGCGCAATAAATATATTGTTTTTTCCAGAAATTTTTTGACTTTTTTTTGAATTTTTAAAATGTTTTGAAACAATTACATAAAAATTAGCATTTTTTAAATTTTAGATTTTTTGGGGTACAAAATTTGATAGGTGGTATCCCCATCGATAGTTTGTATAGGTTCATCAATGTGGTCATACTCAAACATTCTTTTCTTTCTGGCTATTTTTTTGTCTTCAAATTGTGGCGGGATTTCATAACTTCTTTTTTCTACAAACGATCAAGCTTGTGCAACAGCTTCTTCAAATCCTATATTACCATATTCTTGTATCCAGGTACAAAAAGAACGTAAAATGTCAATGATGCCCTTTAAGTTAACATTGATCGACTGCCATAGTTTGCTTATATTGTTGAAACATAGCAAAGTTTCGTACCATACGTGTTCTGCTACAAAAAACTCAAAAGTGAACATATCATTTAAGGTAGCTTTACAGTCACTCAGAGTTTCAGAATCTTTATCTTGTAGATCAGTTACACAATCTATGATATCATCAAATTGCAAAAATATCGCTGCTCCAATCCGACTCTCCCCTCTTGTTTCAGATATAGCTTTTAATATCTATTTCAGTTTAGATTTAACAAGCTCCCAGCGTTTAATAGATACTGAAAAGAGCACATATATTTTATTTACAAAAGCCAAAAAATACTTTAGCAGTTACAGAAGAGTTTGCTGCATCTACCAATAGTAAATTCCATCTGTGATAAACACAAGGCGTAAAGAATTCTCTTTGATTAAAATTATATAATTAATAATAAAAACTATGATTTCAGAGTTCGTAGAAAATTTGTTAATTTGCAGCAGATAAAAATCAAATTTTTAAACAGTTCTGTGATGTTTGAGAGTGTTGTATAGTATCAACCTTATTTGCTTTACCTTTTTATTTTGGGAAATCCAGAAGTGCACATTTTTAGGTTCGATGACCTATTTTTTGCGAGGCCCCAAAGGGCGCGAGGCCGTCGGCAGTCGCCGACGCCTAGCTACGCCACTGATTATAGCTAGACCCAACAAACCTTGTATTACTGAACTCGTCTTAAAGAGCTCTACCGATAGCCGGAAGAATTCTCCGGAAGAATATACAGCGTGTCCAATTTCAAAAAACATTAATTTAATCTGCACAGTAGAATTTCGATGTTCAATTGTTTTTCTAGTAACACCGCAGAAAACTATATGAAGATCCTTACAACTTTTGTACTTAACATTTTTTATACGAGGGTAAATAAAAAAGATAAAGGGGGGTTACATTTATAACCGGACACCCTGTACAGGGTGATTTCCTATAATGTCGCCCCCCTCTAACTTTTTTATTTAAAGTGTCCCAAAAAAATTAAAAGTATGCTTATGTAGGTACTTAAAAATGTTTTTTTTTCTGCGTATAAAAAATATCGGAAAAATGATCAGTATACAGGGAAAAACAAAAAGTTATTTTTTTTTAAACATGTATATATGAACTTATTTTCCGATTCCTCGTAAAATTCTAAGCATATATGTATGATGTTATACTTTTAGAGTTAGTAGTTTCACAGCTATAAACAGTTGAAAATCGGTACTTTGGCCACTTTTCACCTTGGTAGCCAGAAAATCATTAGAGATGGAGAAAAATGAATTTCACATTCCTATCTTAACTTTCCAAGAGCTATCTGATGGTTCTAACTGATGGTACCTAAGGAGGTACCAGATTTGATACCCATGGTACCGCCTGCCAGTTAGTATCGTCAGATAGCTCTTGAAAAGTTAAGATAGGAATGTGAAATTCATTTTATTCCATCTCTAATAATCTTCTTGCTACCAAGGTGAAAAGTAGCCAAAGTACCGATTTTCAACTGTTTATAGCTGTGAAAGTACTAACTCTAGAGGTATAACATCATGTACACTGATCATTTTTCCAATATTTTTTACACTCAGAAAAAAAGTCATTTTCAGTACCTACATAACCCTACTTTTAATTTATTTGGGACACTTAAAATAAACAAGTTAAAGGGGGGCGACATTACGGGGGATCGCCCTGTACAGGGTTATTCATTATATTTTGACACCCACCTGCAGCCGTAATTACAATTAATATATAAAAAACTTGAATTAAAAAGTTGTGTGGTTTTTTATATATTATCTCTTAGAAATGCCAAAAGAAAAAAATGCATGTCAAATGTCAAAAAGCCGCATAATATTATTTTTTTTAAATGGAATACCCGGTATATTATTGCATATTTGGATTGTGCGAAAAAGTCTAGACATATTTCATGAATATTGTCCTATACCTATCTCTAACGGTTTTTGAAATATTGACGGTTGAAAATCGACCATTTACCAAGTTTGACAGCTTGTAAAATCTAAACGGCTAAAGATAGAACGAAACGGATAGAACATTATTGGTTTTTCATAAGCTATCGTATGACACTAACTTTAGATTTAACCAGAGGTTAAAAAATCCCGGATAAATTTAACCTCTGGTTAAATAAAAAGTTAGTGTCATACGATAGCTTATGAAAAACCAATATAGGAAAGTGCAAACCGTTTTGTTCTATCTTTTGCCGTTTAGATTATACAAGATGTCAAACTTGGTAAATGGCCGATTTTCAACTGTCAATATTTCAAAAACCGTTAGAGGTAGGTAAAGGACATTATTCATGAAATATGTCTAGACTTTTTCACACAATCCAAATATGTAATAAAGTACAGGGTGTTTTAAAAAAAATTAAGGTTATGCGATTTTTAGACATTTGACAGGCAATTTTTTTTCTCTTGACATTTCTAAAAGATAATATATTAAAAACACTACAACTTTTGAATTTAATTTTTTTTTTGTATTACTTGTATTTACGGCTGCAGGTGGGTGTCAAAATATAATGAATAACCCTGTACTCACTGGGATTCTTAGCATTTGCTGTAGTTTAACTCAGTTTTCACCTTAATCGCAAAAACCGCTGAAGGATGCAATGAACGTCCCTAACAAAAAACTGCGTATATTAGTATCAAAAGAAACATTGTAGCAGCAACGCATTTCGCAGGTTCAAAATTAAAAATACAAATCCAGCTAAGACTAATCGATCGCTGAGCAGTAAGCTCCCTCAACTGAGTAAGCAATCCATGGTGTAGCCCTGGAAATTGGCAACCATCAGAATCAAGGCACATTGTTATAGAGCGAAGAGAAAACCTCAGCCTCTCTGCTTGTGTCTCATTGACGCTCAGTTGGTTAGTCATAAAGGAATTCAGATACCTGATTGGGAATCCCTCACCCTTTGCTGCAAAATCTTGAAACTCACTGCTCCTTTTAAATCAGTCCTGTCGTCTACGAAAAGTGCAACAATATCATGGGGAATGCTCTATGGGATGTTGTTTATGTATAATAATACAAATTCCAACACAGAGTCCTGCGGAACTCCGTACAAGATCTAGCGATTTCTCCCCATTAAAGACATATTGCCTAGATATATAGATAGATATAAACCTATCGGCGGCAGAGTTACCAGCATCGATCCGAGCTTCCGAACTAGAGTCCCGTATGGCAAGAAATCGAACTCTTGGTTAAATAGAAAAGCAGGTCTTAGCACACCCTTTCTGCTCAAAACAGGTATGAATAAAACCGATCAAAAAGTTAATTGCTGTTGTTGTTGACATGTGGCTTCGAATGCTGAACTGAGATGGATTGAGCAACCTGTTTAACTCAAAAAGGAACCTGTGCCTTCATCACTGCTTTGTAGATCCTGCCAAGAATAGAGAGAACCTATATCTAGGTCTGTAATTTTGACATTCTCTCTATTTTCCTTTTTATGAGCTGGCACGACCCTTGCAATTTTAAGACAGTAATCAAGACGATCTTTGTTGTTAAGTGGGAAGTCTCTAATAATATTCTCTGCAGCATTTGAGAAGAAAACAAACGGTGATTGAAGAATAATAGTTGTTCTTATTAAATTATTGGATTTTATTACATACCCCGCTGTCTTTTGATAAGTTTACTGAGCTTCTAATATGGCTATCATTTGCTACCGTTTTTGACGTATTGATTAGATTCCTATATGTTAATTTTTTAAAAATTTTGCCTTGACACTAAGTACTGGTTGTTGATATGCAGTGAAGTAAATAATTGCAATTTGTCTCTACTATCTCCTATTTCATTGTTAAACCATTACACGTACCTTGGATATTTTGGACTGATTATTGTTAATTACTTTTGGTTTTTCCTTAAAACTCCCTTAAAACAGGCATCGCATGTTTTTTTTCCTAGGCCTAGGCCGACATACGTCCCCATATAGCACTGCAGCCTGTACAGGCATTTTGCGCTGAGCCTGCGTGGTTTTATGATAGCCACTCCAGTATTTTTGTGTCCTGTTCGACGCCGTACAGGTCTTTCACTGAGTGTTTGATTAGTATCTATGAGTCTATATTGGGTTGCCCAAAGATGCTAATAAATGAAGACTGAAGGCTGTGTGCATGTACGAAATGAAAAACTTTTGTATTCCATGCATAAATTTAATCCAAAAGGACGCCTAATCAGCGTAACAGAGCGCTGTCGGCCTTAGCCATCATCAGTGTTACCTGCAAAGTGAGTAAAAGAACCACCCATAAGCTGTATTTTTTTTTGTGTTGAACAAAGGAAAGTTGTAAATGGCAATGACGTATGGCGAAATAAAAATGAAACTTGAATTTTAAGTTCGACTTTTTGAGTTCTGAATTTATTAAGATAAAACTGATAATTAAAACTGTAAATTAGAGAAAGATGAGTTTATTTTTTATGTGATTTTAAGCAAAAGGAAAAGGAAATGGTGGAAGTTTTTTCACTGACTTGTCAGTTGGAACAAAAGGACATATCCACAAGAGGCACAAACTACATCAAAACGACAACGGTCACATCACAATTTAAAAAACACTTTACATTATAAGAAAGGTTCACATAATTGAAACAATTAACAAATTAAAGACAGACGTGGGAACCACGTTTTGATGGAATGACAAACATGTCTCTGTTGACAAGCTTGACAAGTAAACCGAAGACCACAGACGCAAAAGGAAATACGTCAAAAATTGGCGGTAGTTTTAAATTTAAAAAAGGTAATGTAAGAGAGAGGAAAAGTGTTGAATAACTAATTTTACAAAATTTTTAACTTAGATTATGGAGGAAATACCACTGTGCCAGACTAGACCCAACAAATTGATTTTGAAAGGTCTGAGGCAAACTAGATTTATTAATTATTAGAAAGGTTTTGATTTAAATTAGTTAACTAGATGGGTGTGAGTTTGAATGGAAAAATACTTGATTAAGTGGGTAGCTAGTAAAATACTAGAGAGAGGATATTAATCTAAATTAACCCCACTCGAAGAAAAAAGGGAACTTAACTAATTAGGGGTAGAAATTAGCCTGGGCTAGTTCGAGTCGGAGAAATCAGATAGGTAAAAATTAGAAAGAGCTTAACTATTTAAGATGAGATTAGCTTGGGCCAGCTCTACTCCATGAAAGAGGAAGAAATAGAAAAGTTTAACAAAGTAAGAGGAGAAATTAGCCTGGGCTAATTCTACTCAAGGAAATGAAAAAAAGAAAAGGAAGGAAGAACTTAACTAATTAAGAGAAGAAATTAGCCTGGGTGAAATCTACTCGAAGGTTGAAAGAGGAAGAATCAGAAAAAGTGTGTGATCTGTCTCACCATTTCAATCCCACCATCCGTGGTAACACAAAATGGCAGCCTTTCATTGCTACGTCAATAGGTTACTTACTGTACCACTGTCTATAATCGAATATAACAAAGAGGTCAATATAATCAAACAGATCGCCTTTAACAATCAATTTGATCCCAGTCTTATTGATAAGTTAATCAATAAAACAAAAATTAAAAAACTTAGAAGGGAACTCTCGAACGGTCTTGTAGATAATTCTTCCAAAAAACATTTTTCCATACCTTTTCTTAACATTCACACTGGCATTTTAGTTTCAAAAACCATTCGCCATTATGTCAGTAATGCTTTAGTTTCGTTCAAAAATAAAAATAAATTACAAACTTTTTTAAACAATTCAAAGGATAAAAGCGAAACTCTTTAAAAAAGCGGGATTTATAAATTGTCTTGCAATTCTTGCGATAGTACATATATAGGTAGAACATGCAGACCCCTCAGAGTCCGCATTGGTGAACATTTAAATAGGAGCAGGAACTCTGCTTTTGGTGAACACCTGCGTGACCATAACCATACCGTCAAGCTTTTCACTTAATTAAGTACTTTGGTCTCTCAAAAAATATATAAAAAATAACTTTTAATACTTATAAAGTAAGAAATTTCAATTGGTTTATATCTGGTTGAGGTAGCTCAGGCTCAGCTCAGGCTCTTCTCCTTATTAGTTAAGCTTTTCTTTCCCTTCTTTTCTTTCCATTTTCTTGATTGGAGTTAGTCCAAGCTAGCTCTTCTCTTAATTAGTTAAGCTTTTTTCTGATTCTTCCTCTTTCAACGTTCGAGTAGATTTACCCCAGGCTAATTTCTTCTCTTAATTTGTTAAGCTTTTCTATTTCTTCCTCTTTCATGAAGTAGAGCTGGCCCAAGCTAATCTCATCTTAAATAGTTAAGCTCTTTCTAATTTTTACCTATCTCATTTCTCCGACTCGAACTAGCCCAGGCTAATTTCTTCCCCTAATTAGTTAAGTTTCCTTTTTTCTTCGAGAGGGGTTAACTTAGATTAATATCCTCTCTCTAGTATTTTACTAGCTACCCACTTAATCAAGTATTTTTCCATTCAAACGTACACCCATCTGGTGAACTAATTTAAATCAAAACCTTTCTAATAATTAATAAATCTAATTTGCCTCAGAACTTTCAAAATCAATTTGTTGGGTCTAGTCTGGCACAGTGGTATTTCCTCTATAATCTAAGTTAAAAATTTTGTAAAATTAGTTATTCAACACTTTTCCTCTCTCTTACATTACCTTTTTTAAATTTAAAACTACTGCCAATTTTTGACGTATTTCCTTTTGCGTCTGCGGTCTTCGGTGTACTTGTCAAGCTTGTCAACAGAGACATGTTGTTTGTCATTCCATCAAAACGTGGTTCCCACGTCTGTCTTTAATTTGTTAATTGTTTCAATTATGTGAACCTTTCTTATAATGTAAAGTGTTTTTTAAATTTTGATGTGACCGGTGTCGTTTTGATGTAGTTTGTGCCTCTTGTGGATATGTCCTTTTGTTTCAACTGACAAGTGAGTGGAAAAACTTCCACCATATTCTTTTCCTTTTGCTTAAAATCACATAAAAAATAAACTCATCTTTTTCTAATTTACAGTTTTAATTATCATTTTTATCTTAATAAATTCAGAACTCAAAAAAGTCAAACTTAAAATTCAAATTTCATTTTTATTTCGCCATAGGTCATTGCCATTTGCAACTTTCCTTTGTTCAACCCAAAAAATAAAAATTACAGCTTATGCTGGTTTCCACTAATGGGTGGTTCTTTTACTCACTTCGCAGGCAACACTGATGATGGCTAAGGCCGAAAGCGCTCTATTACGCTGATTAGTCGTCCTTTTGGATTAAATTTATGCATGGAATACAAAAATTTTTCATTTACTGACTCGCAGTTGATCAGGATGTGTCTGGCTGCTTCCGGTACCTTATTACATACTCAGTTAAGGTCTCCGATATACAGACTCATCCTGTTCAGGTGTACCTTTAGCGGTGCATGATCGGTCAAAAGACCGGTTATGATTCGTAACCGATCTCTGCTCATGAATAGCAGTTTTTCTGTTCTTTTTTTACATGGTAGGCCAATAAATTCCTTTCCATGGTTTTGCCTGGGGATTTCTGTCCAGTGACGTATGTTCTTTTCGAACCCAGTCTTTGATGTGGCTCCGGGTCATACTTTTTGGTATTCCCAGAGCCTGGCGAGTTCATCAGCTTTTTCATTGCCGTCGATCCCTCTGTGTCCTGGCACCCAGATTAGTCTTACCGTATTCCGGTCTGCCAGGGTTTGTAGTTCTTCAAGACATTCCCACGCCAGTCTTGATGATACTTCTTGGCTCAGTAGTGCTCTTAGTGCCGCTTGACTGTCCGACAATATTGGATCCGCCGATTGTGTGTGGCCTTCCTATTATTCTCTATGGCGCACTGAAGTATGGCGTATAACTCTGATTGGAAAACAGAAGCATACATACCCAGCGCATAGTATTTGCTCTGATTTTGACTACCAGAATAGACTCCTGATCCAGTACCAGCTACAGTTTTTGACCCGTCTGTGAACCAGGTTTGGTCCTGCCTTCTGATAGCTGGTGGTCCATTTTCCCATTCGGTTCTACTTGGAAAGGTCACCTCGAATGATCTATTAAAACAGTATCGCTTTTGCATATGGTCCGCTTTCATGTTTAAGACATCTCCCCCCACAAGATCAGCGATTGCCAGGTGTCCCGTTCTTCTAGTAACGGTGATTGTTTGCTGCAGTCTATGTACCCCCAGCCTGGCCTCCCCTCTTATCTCAAAGTGTAGAGGCGGGAGGTCCAGGAGGGTCTCCATGGCCGCAGTTGGAGTGGTCCGCATTGCCCCCATCATTCCTAGACAGGCAAGTCTTTGTACCTTGCCAAGTTGTGAAATCGCGCTTTTCTGTTGTGTCTTGGGCCACCACACCACAGAGGCGTATGTTAGGATAGGTTTTACCACCATTTTGTATGTCCAATACATCATGTCTGGTCTTAACCCCCATTGTTTCCCGTGTAAGCGTCTGGTAATCATGAGTGATGCCACCGCTTTTTTGGTGATATTTTGCAGATCTCGGTTCCAGGTAAGTCTCGAGTCAAACGTTACCCCTAGATACTTTACCTCGTTCGAGATCTGTATGTTTTGTCCTCTGAGGCTAAGTGGTCCTAGATCCCCCACCTTGTGCCTTCGAGTAAAAGCTACGATGTTAGATTTGTTGGGACTAATATTTAAACCCTCCTGATCTACCCATCTTGTAGTCCGGTTCAGAACATTTTGCATCTGCTCTTTAACCGTTGAGTTAAATTTGCCTCAGGTGATGATGACTATGTCGTCAGCATATCCGAGTGCACAGTGTCCCCCATCCGTGAGCGCCCTGAGTAGGCCGTCCGCCACCAGGTTCCACAGGGGCGGAGATAACACCCCTCCCTGCGGACACCCTCGATGCACCAGAGCCACCAGCGCGCTCCCAGCGACGCGACTGTTGCTTCTACCAACCTTCCCCTCAGCATGGAGTTAATCCACCAACAGCAAGTGCCCACAACGCTTCTTTGCTTGAGGGATCTGGTTATTGAGTCGAAGGAGATGTTGTCAAACGTCCCCTCCACATCCAGGAGGACGGCCAGCATCACCTCCCTGTTTTCCAGTGTATCCTCCACCATTTTGACCAGCTGGTGGAGTGCTGTTCCTGTTGACTTACCTGTCTGGTAGGCATACTGTTCAGGGTGCAGTGGGCTGTTTACCAATACACCGTCCCTAATATGCCTGTCCACAACTTTTTCAAGTGTCTAAGTTCAAAGGACATAAGACTTATGCGGGACCTTGCCGTATTCTGTCCTATTTTCCAAGGTTTCGGTATAAACGTTACCCTAATGTGTCTCCAGGTTTTTGGTATATATTCAAAAGCTAAGCATCGCATGTTAATAAGAGTATTAATTAAATTCAGAGAAACAATCTTTGTGTCCAGAGACCCATCGGCTGTAAAAAAGTCAATCCACTCCCCCGAGAATGACATTCAAAATATTAAACTAATGTCAGTAATATGTCTGTAGTTAACTCTGATGGTAAAGTTCAACAGGCTATGGTCGACAATACAATGCTTACGTTTGTAAGGATGTTACTGATATAGGATCCATGCATTTTCAAATACATTTCTTATCATTCCATGAGATGCAAAGGCGTTCATTACCTGGCAGGCATCAGAAGTATCCCTATCAAAATGGAGATTAAAGTCACCAGTTACTATAATTTTCTTGTTGGCTCAAGTGAAGTAAACAAAGCATACAACCGTTCTAAAACATTCTTAAGACCACCGCGTGGAGACATGTATAAAGATGCTACCTGGATGTTGACGAACAAAACACCTCAAAATCCCTCTCAAAAGCAAAACAATGGTGAACCCATCACATTACCATTCACCAAAACCACAACATCCGGGACTGTCAGTCCCGCAAAAGCTCGAGATCAGCGTATGGTCCATTATCTCAATGTTTCCAATTCATCAGATCTCAGCCAATATTTATTCAGGCACAAAACATTTACCTCAACACCTATTCGAAAATTCGAAATTTTATTTCTCACATTGATGTTAAAATGAAATATTTTAAAAACGTTTTTTTTTCGATTTATACTGTTTTAAGGGTGTGGATTTTGAATACTCTTTTTTGTCAAGGTTCCACTTCATTGAACGACGTCGTGATCCTTTTAGGCCAATGGTTTGCACTTATGATCTTTTCTGTGACAAGTGGAATTCTTAATTTAAAGCAACTTTAGCCTGATTGTTCTTGTGACCTTGATAAGCATGCCAGTTATTAAGTCTATTGATCTGTGGTAAGCTCGGCTATTGTGTGGCAGTATTCCACACTATAAAAAGTGTTTTCGAATTAGGCAAATGTTACAAAGAGTGGTCTATTATACTTGTTTGCTCGTTGTACAAGCATCTGCATTGTAACTTGGTTTGTTCTTCCCTATGCAAAATTAGAGTTTTTTATTCGTTCCATAGATTAGGGATCTTTTCTCCTGTAAAATATGGCAAAATCACGAAATTCATTCATAACTTCTTTTGCAACACTTTTAAGCATTTCTGCGGTTATATCATCATTTCCCAGGGATTTGTTATTCTTTATTTCTCTAAGTGATTTCTTTATTTCTGATTTACTATTTCCGGTAGTATCTCGGGGTATGCATTTTTGACTTTTGTGTGTAATCTTCTGCGTATCTTTTCCGTGGGGCTTTGATTTTTTTGATATAACACTGAATACTATATTTTTGTGATTTTTACTATTTCAGTCTTAGCTCTATGCTCTGTCTTAGATTCCATTTATTTGGAACCTTCCTAATTTCGATTGTAGACATTTCATGTTTTTATTATTTTCTATAGTTTCTCAAAATTTTGCGTTTTGTATTTTTTATTAGTCTCCTCTAATCTCTTTAGAGTTTTGTAGCATACTTGTTTTCTATAGATCTTTTGCTTTTCCCTCTTCTAGCAATATTCAAATTTTCTCCATAAACTAAAATATGATAAAACATGTTTTCTCATTTTTGCATTTTTCTAGAAAAAGTGGTTCTAGTCTTCAGCTCGCAAATCTGCATACGATCGATTATAAGATCACTTCATCGTATACCAAGAAAAACAGATACAATATAATGTTTCGTTAAATATTACATTAATATGTACAGGGTTATCCAACGAGGACTACACAAGGCGATTTTTTGACATCCCCAGTTTTTATAAATAAACTGAAATAGCCATCCTATGTAATTTTCTCCCGCGAATTCGAATATGTTCAGCAAAAAACAATTCAAGATCAAATAAAAGTGCTAGGGTTCACTTTGATATTTATTTAAATGGAGCACCCTGTATATTATTACATTTTTGGACTCTCTACAAAAATCTAAACACATTTTGTGTATAATATCCTATACCTATCTTGAGCTGTTTACCAAATATTGACAGTTGAAAGTCGGGTATTTTGACACTTTGACAAGCTCTAAAATCTAAACCGCACAAGATCAAAGAAAACGGTTTGCTCATTCCTATTTTAAGTTTTCATAAACTATCGAATGACAGTATCTTCGAATTTAACCTGCGGATAAAATTAACCGGAACTTTTAAACCTCCGGTTAAATTCAAAGTTACTATCATTCCATAGCTTATGAAAACCGTGCAAACCGTTTTCTTTGATCTCGTGCGGTTTAGATTTTAGAGCCTGTCAAAGTGTGAAAATGCCCGATTTTCAACTGTCAATATCTGGTAAACAGCTAAAGGATATTATACACAAAATATGTTTTGATTTTTCTAGAGAGTCCAAAAATGTAGTCATATACAGGGTGTTCCATTTAAAAAAATATCAATGTGATCCCTAGCACTTTTATTTGATGTTCAATTGTTTTTTGCTGAACATACCCGAATTCGCGGGAGAAAATTACATAAGACGGCTAATTCAGTTTCTTTTATAAAAGTACAGGGAAAGTCAAAAAATCGCCTTGTCTAGTCCTCGTTGAATAACCCTGTACAAATTTATTCATGTAATTTATTTGTTTTAAGAGAAATAACGCTTGCATCGGCAGGTCTGGTGTTTAATTTGACATTGGTTTCTTAAAAAACTGTTTTCCAAAAAATATTACGGTAAAAAAATGCACAAAGTAACATTCTATGATTATATTTAGTCAACCAGGGTCAACTTTCTAATTCTTATCTTTATTGCTATTCCAGCAAACAAATTTGCGATATTTCCTATGCATCGAAAGTAATTTTTTAATTAATTACCCATCCTTATCAGCTAATTACATTGACTATATGATATTTCACAAATAAATTTAATTCTCCTGTCATGTAAGTTTGAATGCCTTGGAATATTAAGCAGGTAATATAATTGTGCAATGTTTTAAACATAGCGATTAGTTGCTGCTATCAATTATTGCAATCAAGAGTGCAGGCGTACCTGTGAAATAACTTCGAGTAATAATTAAGCCCCTACACCATATAACGAAACGATTTGTATAGATTACTTTGCCTAGTTAGAGCCGATATGTACATGTCTTCGAAACATTAATTAACTGCAAATAATATGGAGATGAATTATATCTGACATCACACGGATAGATTAAAATAACAAAGCTAACTTATATTCTTACATAAGCTATGCTTACATAAGAATATAAGTAACACAGTGTTTTTTGGAGAAATACTTCTTGACTATGGGAGTATTTTAAATGTGTGGGTTAGTATTTGTTGGGATAAAAAATCCGTCTATTTTTAAGCATGAGTGAGGAAATAATAACCAATCAACAAAACACTACATTAATAATGACTTTGCAAAATATTAAAAGTAATCAAAAGATATCAACAATTTTTGGGAGGGAATAAAGTAAAGCTATGAGAGTATTAAGTTATTTATGACGGTTCTAATGATGAGTAAAATATCATAATAGAAGTAATGTGAATGAAATTCGATATTCCAAGAACGACTTCATGTGAATGTTAAGGATTAATATACCTACTTTACAATACATAACGTAAATAATGAAAAAATGCCTAATGTCATAGGAAATAGTACTTTTAAATAACTATTTTATCGATGATTCATATTTTAGATTTTCTAGTTTTCAGGCTTCACAATTAAAATGGTCACACTTCATGAATAACAGCGAGGAATTGTTTATTGCATATCTAGCAATCGAGACAAAATCATGTTTTATCGAATATTCATCGAACAACTATCAGCAATAGCCATGTAACGTGCTTTCTGAAATTAATACTATTCATGAACAATTATCACTGTTCACCGGTTATTACAGTCTGATTATAACTTACCTAAAAAATTCCAACAAACTAGGCATCTTCTTCACAGCATAGTGCCTCTGAGTATCAGTCATATCCTCCTCTTTTTTTACCAGACCATCGTGCAAACTAAAGGCCAAGCTAGTGACCTTTTGTGTTATGACCATCAGAGGTCCGCTTATGTCTAGGCCAATAGAACCGTCTTCAAAAAGCTGTCTATGTAGATGTACCATGGATAGGTATAACATGGCAGTGAACAGTACTGCCCCATGCATTATGGATGGGTTTTGCGTCAAGATTACCTGAAAAAAAATAGTCTGCAGTCAGGATTACGAAAGCAACTGCAAGTGACGTCCTCATGGGAATCAGTAGCTAAATATTATACCTCTTACGTTGTGTTTCGTTAAATCATATGTTATTTTGAAATATTGGTCGAAAGGGTGTCCAAGGAAGATTGCGAAACAGTCTAAAATACAGCGAATTATAATGTGATAAGATTCCTATTAAGTTACAGTGCGCATTTTCTAAATATTTAATGCGTTTAATTAAGCCACGTGAAACAGAATACTAAGCAGGAAACAGATTTGTGTAACGTTTCAAAAATAGCGATTACCTATTAGTATCAATTATTACAATCATGATTGGAAATAACTTTGAACTGAGTTATAGTTAAGTATATCATAAAACGCAGGATTTTTTTTGAATATTTTACCTAGTTAAGGGCCTATAAATTTCATCCTTGCCTTGGCAACATTATTAAGCACATATATAATATGCAACAATAATTATTGTTTTTAGAACAGCTATCTTCTTGATTGGTGAAGTCATCACACTGCAGCTTGAAAACTGCATATGTACAATATGTAGGGGGTAGTAACTTTTATTAGGAAAATACATTTTAATATTTTCAGTTTTCTGATATGTTACGTAGATTCATTCGACAGAGTTATAAAATAATAATGTTAAAAACAACAACGATAACATATCATTTGATCTACAACTGTTAGATAATTTGCTTATTACAACTTCATTTGCAATTAAGTGGGTGTCCATTGTTCACGCTCTTTGAATAGAAATCCATTTCATTGCTAAACAGGGTAAATGGTAAATTTTTATATTGTTTTGCAATATTCAAGAAAGCTTGTGGCGAAAAAAGAGTGTGATATAATAAGCTTTGTGGAAGTGGAAAGCCACCAGAGATTGTAAAAGCTGAGACAATAATAACAATAATTTTTCTGCCGGATATATGGCTGTTGATTCATAAATTTATTTGAAATAAAATTGTTTAGTTACCTACTGCCAGTGTAAGATTATAAGATAAGTGGTGTAAGATATATAGATATTTTTGACACCCTTTATCAAATAGGCGTAGAAAGAATGTTTTCTACTTGCATGCAATGGCTACTACTTATTCGGATGAATTACAACGCGAGCGTTGCCCAAACTATCATCCTCAAAGTAGGATCACTGCATGCTCTTTGAATATTACACTAATAATGAAAAACACCTCCTATTATTTATTTATTTATTTATTTATTTCTTCATACACTACAGAGTCTTACACTCCAAATTGTACACTACATAACTTCAACAGACTAAAGCTAATAATTCTAATCAAAGAACAAAATATTTATCCACTACATGTGACAAAAACTGTAGAATAGAGACTGAAATGTCTGACGTGCGAATATATAAATCAAGGACAAAATAACATAACATGCAGCAGTCTCATCGGTACCACCGCTTACTGCTGCTAACAAACATAATAATAATAATACTCTTGTCATGACATTACGTAAAATACACATCAAGTATTTAAAATCAATCCTTTAAAATCCTCGAGGCTCACCGAAAAAAAGTCAATGTCTATATAATTACTGTTATAGTTCCTCACTAGGCGGTCCAAAAAACAATTAAAACCACAGTTTGTCCGATGTGTACCTTCCTGAAAAAGTTGTCTGGCCCGAGTGGCTCTAGTAGGAATCCGGAAATTGATACCGGCAACCAAGTAATCGCAATCTATCATATTATTAAGCAACTTGTATAAAAATCGTGCCATAGCATTTTCACGGCGCGTCCCTTTAATGACTTTAAGCCTAATTATGCAGACATAGCTGTCAATCGAGATAAGAATATTACACAACACATTAATTAATTAATGATAATTTGATGATTTTGATGGCATTACTTAGATATGGAGGACTTCAGCCGAAAGTGAACATATATAGATCTATACACCAATTTTATTATGTATGTCAATGTAGCATGCCCCATCAATAAAGGTGCTATTGAAAATAATTTAAAGTATTGTAGCAAGAACCACTCCTATTAGAAGTCCTGCTTAACCTGCCACCAGTTCACATAATCAGGGCGAACCTAGATCAGTCGCATGCACACTGTACAGATGGTTCATAAGCAGAATAGGCGAGAAATACTACAACAAGCTATATGAATAGTTGGAAAGTGACCTCATCATGGGAATGCCAACATATGGCATACTTCCCACATATAGCAGCTTAGATAAAACTTTCACCATTAGTTTAACGGACAGAGATGCATGGAAGAAAATAGCTATCAATGCAGACATAGCTGTCTATACAGACCAAGCAAAAACCAATGAAGGCTTAGGTGTCGGTATATACGGAATCAAGCTAAAGACAAGAATCTAACTGAGCTTAGGTAAATATGTGACAATATTCGAACTCAAAACTGGTCTGAGACTGCATAGAAGTTCTAAAACAACTGGACGGTCGAAACAGCCTGAGTACCAGCATATACAGAACAGGGTTCAAAGGCATCGAAGAGTCTGACTCATTAACTCGAGCAAAACCCAGAATGGTCTTGAATGGATTAGAATCCTTGTGCTGTATAGCAAAAACCTATACAAAAGGCTAGCATCAAATTATGGATTCAAGCGAAATCTCAAGAATGGTGGAACAACTTACCAGGAATGAGACAGGGGAAAAACAGAAAACCATCACCAAAATCCACAGAATATCTACTAAGCCAGAAAAGAAGTACAACTAGAATAATAGTTGGAGTAGAATAATAGTTGGACGTCTAACAGGGCACTGTAGGCTCAACAAACATACGAGTATGACTGGACTGACAGAAAAACCGCTGGGCGGGTGGTGTCAGGTGGAAGAGGGAACAGCAGTAAACACACCAGAGTTGCTGCCACTGTGTGGGCTTATCAATACTAAGGTTCCTTACGCTGGGAGAAGAGAAGCTAAAAGTTCCCAGACATACAGAATATCTGAAACCTAACCTACGGCGTTTCATGGAAAAATGACTTGTTGAGGGCAGACACAATGTATCTGAAAAAGTCGCATTGTAGAGACTAATAGCCCATTAGCCCCTAAACTAATCTAATCTAATAATTGATGGATTTCAAAAAAAATAACTCTAAATACATGATATCTAGCAAAAATCTAAAACCAAATTTCCGGTTGTCCCGGTGGGTTTTTATATTTTCCCGGTTGGGTTTCTGTGAATTTACTACACTTTTGGTCTTACATTTTGAAACATTTACTTATGTAAATAGAACAAGAAGATGAGTAAACAAAAAAGTTACTATTTCAATTTTAAAAGTTCTTGATCGACAGCTGCCAAATTTGTTTCTCATTGTTCAAGGTTTTTTCTTTTCTCCCTCGAACTCTTCTGTTTGCTTCTTAAGCTTCGTTTTTCTACTTTCCTCAAATCACTTTCCAACTCTTTTCATTTGTTTTCTTTTTGTGCTGGTTATATTTTGAGTAGACATTCCTCATGGAGAGTATTATTGATTTTATAATCTTTAGTGTCGGTACTTTCATGTCAAAATAATTTTACCCTTCAGGTAATTACTATGGTTACAATTAAACTAACAATTGTTTTCACCTTAATTATATGAAGGATATCATTTATTCTTAGATAAAAGTACCAGGGCTTAGCCTATAAGTGAGTCATCTTTTAAATTTTCAACCCGTCTCTCTAGTAACGTTTCTGTGAGAAATTGTTACAAGTTAGATCACCCTTTTGTAAACTACCATTTTCGATGACTTCCATCCAAAATTCATCTACTCTTTCACATCTGGAACAACTTTTCATTTTATTTCAAATTCATTGATCGGTAAGAATGTATTTGAATGCTCTATCTGCTTCTTGTAACGTGGCGACATTGCATCTGTTGTACAGAAATTCAAATAATTTAGACATCAGTTACACAGATTTCTTTGGGTCGCTGCCAGTTTTACTTCGGTTAAGAAAACTTATTACCTCAGTTAACTTGTATGCTACTGGACATTTTTCCCAAAATTTGGAAACTGTATAACATCAAACAGTTTCGGCAATCCTGGCGAAAGATCAGCATTTTCTTACCCTACACTCCAAGGCATTGTTCGATAGCTGCTCTAGTCATATATCCTAGGTCAATATCTTGGACTCTTAATATTACAGAATAACCCATTATATTTTTAAAAATCATCTATTTTAAAACTAAGAGTGCTTGGGAGACTTTCTGTAATAAAGCCTTTCATTATTATTTAAAATATATATTAGATCTTTATGCATAAATGGAACTTGAGGCCAATTTCAATTGCATGATGCAGAGAGCGTAGTCGAAAGTTTTTAGAATTGTATGCTTACTCAAAATTCCTGGTTTACTTGATTTTTCCGTCAAATTCCCGTTTTTTCCGTTTATGTGAGATTCCTGTTTTTCCCCGGTTCCTAGACACTATGAAATATACACGTTTGGCAAGAAATTTTTATCCATAGGATTTTAATGCGATAACAGAGTACGTTAGATACGAGACCTAAAGTTAAAAAGAGACACAACGTATGACATTCCTTGCGCAGCTTTCCCCTTCCAGCAAGGCGTGGTCACTCGGCGTTCGCTGTCGGCGACCGTCCGATTCGAGTTTAGTAGTTTAGTTTATAGTTTAGTAAGGGACACGTCGCTGAGGACAGATTATTTCTGGCATATTCATTTTTACGATTTTTGCGAAATTTTCTTTGTTTCTTAGTTACTTTTAATCACTGTTCTATCCGAAAATACAACAGTGATTTTAAAATTATTGATTACAAAAGGCTGTGCGGAAATGATGCAAAATAAAATAACCTGTTTGACCTGTTTCTATGCGCTTACAGACAGTGTTGCCAGGCGATTGTCAGATTTCACCAGATTCTGCGAATTGAAAAGTTGTCAGATTTGACCAGATTTTATCAGCAGTTATGTTTTTTTTTTAACAAATTGGTTACAAAAAGTAATAATTAATAATTTCCACCCAAATCTGATTAAAAACTTAATTTAAAAAGAAAAATAAATTAGGAATGGTTCTATGTATTCAATGCATGGAACGAAAACATTAACCGTTTAGCATTGCAAACTTAACTTTAACTTAACATGACATACCTGTTCAATAAAAATTTAAACTGAATACGATATTTATACAACTACTTCATCTTTTACTATAAATGAATGCAGAACGTTTAACCAAAAGCTTATCTGGAATATTGTAGCAAAAGCAATGTTGGTTATTTTCGTTTGTTTGCCTGAATGCAGTCCAAACTTGTATCAATGTTACTGTTTTGCAACAACACTCTCTATCTAACAAACAACACAGTACAATTTAAAAAACCAGTAGAACAAAGCGTCATACGCAATGAGCCAACAATGGGTCTTCTTAAATTGCAAAATTCCTAAATGACGAATAATATGTCGAAATTAATAGGTAGGGGAAGGAAATAATTCAAGAGCAAGACTCAACGCAAGCAAAGCGGAAATATGATGCTCGGACTTTATTTTTAATTCCCGTGTACCTATCGCAAATTTTCGACCTTCGGACCTGCTCATTTCGCAGCAGCCCACTGTTGTCGTTCTAATATTTCACTTCACAAGTGCCCATCCGTTCGCTTCGCTCGCTCCGGGGGCGCAACCAAACAAAACTAACCCAATCCAACCCAAGGCAATGCAATGCAAATGAAGAAAAAATAACTTTGAAAATTATATGAAATAGCGCGTACGCATGCGTGAAGGCTGAAAATTGCGGTAGGTAGACGCGAATTATTTTTATATTTTAGGGTAACGCAGTTTTCGGGGAAGTTCCGAACTCTAAAAAATCCCAGCTGGCGTTGTATGCCGTTACAGTATAAATTTACCAAAATACGTACAATACAATAGAGGTTTTTATTTGACTGCAATCCGCATAGAAAAAAATGTAAATTGTACAATATTCCATAAATCACCAGATTTGACCTATAAAATAAACAATTTTCACCAATCAACAAAACCTTCTCAAAATCACCTGATCTGATGAATTTTCACCAAGTTCGGCAACGCCGTAATACAGAAAGTTCGTCGATCTGCCTCGGTTGTCTTCGTCGCCAACGAAGGTCGTCCTATGCGAGAGCGTCCGCGCGTTTGTTGCTGAATGGAAGGGGAGTAGGGGAAACCAGGGGAATTCCGTCTCTTTCTCTTTTTAACTTTAAGTCTCGTATTTAACGTACTCTGTTATCGCATTAAAATCGTATGGATAAAGATTTTTTGCCAAACGTGTATAAGAAGAGTTCAAGCAACTGCTAAGCGAAATTCGAAGATAAGCCAGGAAAAGCTTACGTAGTAACTGCAACTACAAGCATAGATCAAAACCAGAAAGTAGGCAAAGAGAAGGTATTAAAAATGGAATGGTTTAGACTTTCACAAAAAAAAAAATGAGACAATTACGAATAGAAACAAAATATTTTTTCACTCATGGACAAAAGACTAGACTTGAGAAAAAAAATAGGTTCACAAAGGAATAGGACCTAATGCTATATACAGACATCAAAGGGAAATGTGCTGACTAAGAACCGAATTTTAATGTGCATAAGAAGTTCAAATGTCAGGAGAACAAAAACGCATCTTCCAATATTACTAAAGATAGATATAGACAAAAATGTACGGGCGAAATACATTTTAAAAAATTAATGAATGAAAATATGACTAAAGCGCAAATACAGAGGAACCAACGCACCCATACAGCAACATGAAATAGGTACTAGTTTGCATTTTCTAACTGACTTAAATTGTGTTACTTTGTTTGTTGTTGGTGTAGTGCCTGTGCATTTTATGTAAACACCCATTACGATTGCACTGTAAATGCTTCGTCGTTGAACAATAAATCAGTCTTATTCTTATATGTCAGTAAAATCATAAACAGTGGTAGTGAGCTTTATTCGCTAGACAGCTTAGTGAACTTTCTGACTAAATAATAGTTATATAAGACAAGTGAAATGGACTTTTGTGACCATCCGTGAGAACGGTAACGTAACACCCTATTCACACTATGTTGTACAGCATCGTGTTGTGCTTGGTTTCAAGAATAGTGTATCCTTATTCGGGATAAATGTCTTGAAATAATTATTTATCTTCTTTAATATTGTTACGTTTTTTCCGTGGGTTCTTAACAGAATTACAACTTTGCTATTTTCAACTAATAC
>MU191212.1:22966-37309 GCA_016904865.1 Pissodes strobi | reverse complement strand
TTACGATCTGGCTGCAAGGGCATGTATATATATATATATAAACTACACATTACGTGGGAGCATTTGCCCACAATATTAGTCTCGCATTGTCAAAGTCTTTACTTCTGTTGTGTAGTTTTAAACATACTTCGATTTTTTTACGATTGATTTAAAACAGACGTGGATCGAAAGGAAGAATATCGAATCGCTTTGAAGTGTCCCAGAGTACGGCTAAATGAGTATTAAATAAATATTGGCACAGCAACACATAAATTGTTGAGTGACAACCCCTGGAGATTCCACACCAGCAACGTTATTATACCAACGTGCAAATAAAGGCATTGACACAACGTCGAATTACTGCTTGGATAGGCTAATTATATTGACATGCCAATGGTGTTTAGTATGAAAGCAAATAATTCAAAGTCTAGACGTAAAGCCTTAACATATTATGGCTTACAATAATACAATTGCTTACTCAGGCTAATTGAAATACATGTTTTCTTATGAACATCAAATATAACTAATTAGATCTTCACTATGAATTTTCATTAAATTTGAATAGGAATAATAATTTTAAACCTGAAGATATTTCTATATGCTACGCTTATGCTCTGTATTCCGTATACCCAACAAATCCACAACTTTATGGTCCTTTACGATTGCGTTTATTCCAAGATGAATTTTGGATAAACAAGATTATCCTTTGACGGATTACTCTAAAGGTACATTCCTGCGGAAATTCCGATAACGGCGTAAGTTTCGTAATTTGCCTAAGGCCAGTAGTATATTTCACGTATCATGTAGCCATCCCGAACAGATACAATCTATTGAATATTGTAAGCAATAGGAAATTATGGAATAGTATTTTAGTTCAGTTGCTTATTGACGGGAGCCAATCGAAATGGATCCAATATAGTATGAGCAGAAAAAAATCAAACATTGAAGAAATTAGGTATTGGAAATACAATTGGGATCTGAGAAGCTGTGCATGTTGACACTTTTGTCCCTCTAAGCCATTTTAGAAATTGCGCCTTTTCCTCCCGGTGGAAGGCAAAATACTTTACCACCCGCCGGGAGACAAAATACTGTTTCAATAACAACAATTTTAGACTATTTCAAATATTGCTATTATAAATAAAACGATAGTAGGAAAATCAAATACATTCTTCTGGAGTAATGTGCTTTTTCTTCTCCCGTAAAGCTGACAAAAAGTAACACATTCCGCGTGAGGAGAAGTAGCACTTCTCTCGGAGCGATGGTAGTATTTGCCTGCTTTGCAATGTAAATAATTATTGTTGTATTTAAAGCGGTTGAGCTCCCAATCATAAGATGGAGAGAAACAATTCTAAAGCACCGCTTCGTAACAGCAAAAATAAACGGAGCGACAACAACCGTCAGCACAGTGAAGGGGTGCCCTCAACGAGGTGTTCTCTCACCCCTACTGTGAACACTAGTGGTGAATAAAATCCTTACCACTCTGAGTAGAGCTGGATTTATAGTTCTAGGCTTCGCAGACGACCTAGTAGTAATAATAAAGGGCAAACATAGAGGTGTAACTTCACACCGCAAAATGCCCTAAACCTCTTCAAGAATTGAAGCGAATGGGAGGAACTCTAAATCGTAGGAAAAATATTATTGTCGCGTTTGCAAAAAGAAGGAAGCTAGAAATGAGAGCGGTCCATCCTACACGGATCACCGTTAACTTCTTCCACCGAGGTAAAATATTTAGAAGTCACACTGGACCGTAATCTTACCTGGAACAAGCATCTAAAAAACGCCATCTCTAAAGCCACAGCGACAATCTGGACACGCCGCACACTAGTTGGCAAGACATGGGGCCTAAAACCAAAAATGGTATATTGGATCTATTAAACAATAATAAAGCCCATAGTCACCAATGCCTCGCTGGTATGGTGGTCAAAACCCAACAGGTCATCGCTCGGACCAAGCTTAATAAAGTGCAAAGGCTGATATGCCTGGAAATACCAGGGGCATTGTCAACGCGCCCTACCACAGCCTTAGAGGTACTGCTGAACATATCTTCTTTTCATCTCAGTGTGAAGAGGGATGTGATTATCAGTGCTCACAGGCTATTCCAAATAGGCAAATTCAAGCCTGGAGATTTGACTGGTCACCTGCGCATCTTTGAAGAAATAAAACTGGAAAATGCCAGCAAGCCAAGTGACAATCATGTTGGACCTATATGTTCCATTCGCAATAGTTATTGATGACCTACCTCAGGCCGATAACGCATCGCTGTGCATGGTACACAGATGATTCAAAACTAGCGAAAGGAGCAGGATTGGGCATTTAAGGTCCAAACTGTAAGCTTTCCAAACCGCTAGGCAATATATATAACCATCTTCCAACAGGAAGTGCTTGCCATAAATATATGTGCAGAAGAGTTCCTCACACAAGAACTTCACAGAAAGCACATCTACATATTTTCAGACAGTCAGGCGGCTCCAAAAGCTCTTAAAGCTTTCAAGTGCGTGTCAAAGCTAGTCTGGAAACGTAAGCAAACCCTAAAACAACTAGCAACATGCAACCAGGTAACTTTAATGTGGGTTCCTGGCCATAGAGGCATAGAGGGTAATGAAAAAGCAGACTGCCTTGCGAAGGAAGGAGCTGAAACACCATATTATGGTCCAGAGCCCTACTGTGGCCTTATGAAGAGCTAAACAAATGGGAAAAAACCAACTGTCATCCTACTGGACAACCACTCCAGGACTAAGACAGGTGAAAAGGTTTAACACCATCTCTGCAAAAATAGCAGAACAGCTCTTAGATATGAACAGAGCAGATATTAGAACTGTCACCGGACTTCTCACAGGACACTGCCCGGTAAAATTTCACATAAAGGCAATAAGCAAAGTAGACGACGACCATGCATATTTTGCAATAATGCAACTGAAATCGCATAACATCTACTTTGCCAATGTCCAACCCAACTCTGCAAAAGCCTCATTGAAGTAGTACAGCTAGCATATCAAGAAGTGAGTCAACTATGTCCCAAGAAAATAGCTTCGTTTGAAAGAAGCCTACGCCTCTTGCACACAAATTAAGTTGTAGAATCATGCGCAAAATATCTGTAAAGGTAGCAGTGCCTGAAACTAGTCGAAGCGACTCCCTAGCAATCTACAATCTACAATTTAAAGCGGAAATAAGAACACCGCTTCATGTAGCTGAATTGGCCAACAAATCAACTACTTCGTATTCATCATTTTTCCAATATCCAAGTGGAGATATTTCATTGGAAAAAAATTGATAGGAGTGAATCAGTTTTGAGTGAGCATAGATGGACATATATAATAAAAAATTTATTGAAGGAGAGTGAGTTTTAAATAGGTTTTATGTTTATCTTCCAGTCTTTATATCAGACCTCCTTTCTTTCCATTTTTTAATGGTTCCGAATAGGTACGTCCCTCTCCAATCATCCCACTATTTGTACTGTTTTGATTCTGCTGGGTAATAACAATAATAAAATAAGCTCTGCTTGGAGAGCAAATTTGCTCTGTTGGCTTTTCAACTTAAGATAGTTAGTTCTGCGCTGGTGTTTGAGTGTAAGGTCTTCTTGAGGGCCTTGACCGGACATAATAAAGTCGGTTTTGTTTGGGTTCCGGGACACTCAAAAGTCTCGCGGAACGAGGAACGGGTTATCGGGCATAACAAGATAATATGGCGGACTACTCGCTTTGGAGAGGGACATTCTGGTTTTGATGTGGAGGAATATGAAACTAGAAGCAGTGCTCCTCTCATAGGACTCTGTCACCTAAGCAGGTATTTGCACCTGCTGCGTAGGAAGACAGGGAGTGGTCCACTCATTTCCTTGCTGACTGTTCAGCGTCGACTGGGATACGAGAGGTGAACTTCGGCAGCGACGCGGCCTGCCTAATCCGGAAAGCCTAAGAAAGATCCAGACGAGGAAGCTGTGTGCCTTTGCTAGAGAGACCGGGCTGCCATGCCAAATTGGTATATGAGTGGACGCACATAGACCTACATGCAAGTGTCTCCCACTTGCGTTTTAAATTCATTCATTCATTCAATAACTCTAATGTTAACTAATTAGTTAGGAGGAGGAGAGTTGGTGGGTAAGGTTAGAAGCTTCTCTCTCTCTCTCTCTCTCTCTCTCTCTCTCTCTCAGCCTTGGTCTAGCCACTGGATATAGGCCTCTCTCATATTGGACGATCTTTCTCTGTTTTAAAAAGAAAAAGAATTCTCAAAGTACTCCTAATAGAGCCTCAGAAACCGGACGGTCGGAAACCGGATGGACTTTATGGAGGCGACACGGCGCGGCGAGACAAAGGAAAAAACGACTATGGAAATCGCAAGAACTACGAATTGGATGTTGGAATATAACATCATGGAACATCAGGGACCAAGAGGTTTTAATAGAAATAAACAAACATAATATCGAAATATGTGCACTATCGGAACTGAAAAAGAAGGGGAAAGGTAACATAAGATACCAAAACTATATACTGTTCCATAGCGAAAGAGAGAAAAACCAAAGAACACAAGCCGGAGTACGATAAATTTGAAAACTATATCGATGAAGTGCAGTACATAAACAGTAATATCATGTACATTTCCCTCAGATCCGACACAAGCCTAAAGAAGAGCGAACTATATTTTTCGAAGAACTGCAGCAAGTAATAAATGAAATACCTCAAAAATCGAAGATCTTTATAATTGGAGATGTCAACTCCAGGATTGGTAATACAGTTCCACCAGGTGTAATGCAAAGATTTAACGAAGATGTTATCAACAACAATGGAGGAATGTCCACCGATAGTAAAGTCCGCATATACAAAACACTCGTAAGACCTATACTTACATATGCAGTGGAAACTCGAGCGGACACAACGCAAACGAAGAACATGATGAGGGCAGCAGAGATGAAAATATTGAGAACTATTCAAAGGATAAGCTTAAGAGACCAAATAAGGAGCGAAGTTATAAGAAAAGACCTGAAAATTCAAGTCAGTATGATTTATGAGATCGAGGCGACGATATTTCGTCCATAGGAGAGACCACGTCGACAGAATGAGGGAAGATCGATGGACAAAGGATGGAAGACCAAATTCAAGGAGACCTCCCGGCCGACCTCTCAAGAGATGGCAAGAAAGCTGGACATCAGCTTCCCAAGAGGCTGAATAGTAGAGGAAACAAGACTAATTGTCAAGAAAAGAGAAAGAAGAAGAAGTAAATAAGTCAATATTACAAAAACATATAATAAAATTCTCAAGCTGTTGACGATGTTATGAAAAATTTCAAAGAACTGTTAATTTAAAGGCGGGAATGCAGACACATTATTACTTAAACGATTAAAAAAGTTGATTTTCGAAGGATGATTGTTATTTAATGACCAAAAATGAATTAAAGCTATCATCCCTCTTAATATTTTTTTAAAGAAACTTTGACCCGGATTTTGGGAACGCAAAATTTAAAGAGAACTATAAATTTTTATCCAAAAAATCCTCATTTTTATAGCCTCAAAATAGCACCCCAATAAGAAACTGAAAATTTCAAATTGACATAATTATTAGTTCTATTTAAACTACTTGAGATCTAGATATAAATATAATAATAAAATATTGGATTGGAAGAATTTATATTACCTTAGATTCATTGCAAGGAGACTGAATGCAGCTCCGGTAATACTGTCCTTTATTTACAGGTTCCACAAAATGAAACCATTCGGTTAAGGCTAACAAACTCAGCTTTAAAATTATAATTAATCTAGATTTAAAAATCGAAATGCTTATAAGTATTACACCGTTAAAAATTGAACAAACCTACATTTTTTGAGATTGGTTTTGATTCAAGTTTGCAATTTTGGAATGCGGGGCATAAGCCTCCCGTAAATATGTCCATCTCTCTCTCTCTCTCTACGCTCCTGCGCTGCATTCAATCAGTTTGTGTGGATGCGCTTCAGATGGTCTGACCATCTGGTGGCCGGTCTGCCTCTGCTGCAAAGAAGTGCATGATCTCTAGGTCTCCATTTAGTTATTTTTCTTGTCCATCTAGCCAGATGACCGCCCGATTCCATTTGAGATTCGTTATTCTTGCGATGGCATCTGTGACCCCACTTCTTCTCACCTCAACATTCGGAACCCTATCTCTCAAAGGAACTAACCCAATATTCCTCTTTCCATGCTTCTCGGTGCCACTCTTGTTTTATTTTCAGTTTTCCTTGTTAGTGTCAGTGTTTCGGCTCCATATGTTAACACACGCAACACACTGATTATAGACCCCCTTTTTTGGCAGATGGAGATATTTGATATTAAGGCATAGCTCAGATCAGGTGAGACCTAGTCTTCTGCCGATTTTATAAGTCTAATAAT
This sequence comes from Pissodes strobi, assembly GCA_016904865.1. NCBI lineage: Eukaryota > Metazoa > Arthropoda > Insecta > Coleoptera > Curculionidae > Pissodes > Pissodes strobi. The sequence goes on along the minus strand of MU191212.1, from coordinate 30,980 downwards.
CTCTCCCCAATCGAATTTTGTGGCCCAAGTAATTATACGACCATACTTGCTCAATATTCATGTCATTTACTGTTACGTTTTCACTAATTACCAGATTAGTCATGAGCTTTGACTTGTTAATGTTAATATTTAGCCCAACTTCTTTGGATGTTTGTTCCAGTTCCTGCATCTCGATTCCCTCTTCGAATTTGTCTGTGATTAATACCAGATCATCGACGAAGCAAAGATGACTAAGCTTCTCGCCAATGATGTTAACAGCATAGTTATCGATTTTAGTACGTTTGAACATAAATTCCAGCAGGTTGATAAATAGTTTAGCAGAGATGACATCACCTTGTTGCACACCTCGCTCCATTTTAAAGTCTGAAGTGACTTCATGGATTCTAATGACAGCATTCGCTTTCTTATAGATATACTTAGTAAGGTTGGTGTAGCAATAGTCGATTCTGCAATCAGCGAGGGCTTTGAGCATACTATGGTAGTCTACTGTGTCGAAAGCTTTTTCGTAGTTTACGAAAACGAGGAGCAAAGGCTCTAGGCATTTTTCAATATGGATTTTTATTGCGTGCAGCTGATCAATGGTGCCATATCTCTTATGGAATCCTGCCTATTCATTTGATTGATAGAAATCGAACTTGGTTGTCAGGTTTTTGGTGATGATCCTCATAAACAGCTTATAAATCTGCGAAAGTAAACTAATTGGCCTAGAGTTTTGTATTTCGGCTATGCCTCCTTTTTTTGTGGAGAAATATTATAATAGCCTTGCCCCACTGTTCAGGTGTTGCGGTATTATATAGTTTGCACAGTATATTTAGTAGTGCTGTTCCCCCCATTTTGATATTTTCAATGCTAATTTAGTCGTCTCCTGGCTATTTATTGTTCTTCATGTCCTTCAAGCTGTTATTAATTTCGTCTGGTGCGATATCTGGGATATCATCTGATCCCTGTTTTTGTGCTTTGGGAACACTGAATGAATGAGCTTAGATACACTAAACAGAAGTTTATTTATTGCGACATAATAGTTAACTCTCCATGTTTTACCTCAATTAATGAAAACGGGATAACTTGCATCCTGTAGTCTGATAACTGATTAAGCCAGAACATATTTCGCATAGGAATTAAAATGGCTTCGAACGGGTAAATAGATGGGTAATTTTATTCATAAACTATTAAATAATCCCGTGTGCAGGAACGCGTTTTGGGTGGCATATTTTAGATTCGATTAACGTGAAATTTGAACGTACATATTGTACACGGCATTTCCGAAATACCCCATTTGCTTTCAATCCAATTACCACTATTTAAGTTCTTAACAAAATAATTAAGACTTTAAATCATTTTAGTATCGGCTTGACTTTTATCGTTCGGTTTAAGGATAGGTCATTCATAGGAGAGGTCAATGCTTCAACGAAAAGAAGCGGTGTGGCAGAACTGAAAACTTCAATCAGGTAAGATTAATATCACAAAACTAAATCAAATGAACAGTAAAATAAAATGGATTCGCCGGACTTCGATCCCGGTACCTTTCGCATGCTGCGCGAGCGCTCTACCAATTAGTCTATGACGTGCGCAAAAACTGAATATAAGTATATAGACCCGCATAATACATATTTATTATACATTTTGTAGATAGGTAGATGATTAATCGAATTAGGATATTTAAGAGATTAACAAAATGTACAGGGTAATTGAAATAAAATTTTAAATGCCTTATACCTCTTGGTATGATATGGTTTGGTAGAGGGGTCGTTCGGCAAGATTTTCCCTTCAACACGTCGACCAAAATTGATCTTTGTGTATATCCTTCTATTTTACACGAAAATTCCCAAATCTTTCGAGAACCCCAAAATATTTCCAGGGTTGAGCTTTTGTAGATCTCCAGATGCCACAAAGGCATTTTCGAGATGCCTCAACCTTTGGCGAGTCAGTGCCTGACATACGCAGAGTAGGTGCTCTGACGTTTCAGCCATAGTTTGGCAGAATCTGCATTGTTCGTCAGTGGTTTTCCCCCTTTTTTTTTGAGGTGATACCTTCAGGTGCCATGTCTAGCGAGAAAGTCCAGGACCAGTTTTATCTCTTTTTTTTTGCAGCTTGAGAAGCTTTTTTTGTGTAGTTAGGAGAGTGAGAGATGAGTCTATTGGCCTGTCTCTGCCCATGTACATTGGCCCAATGTGTCTCTTCCTGCCTTTTCCCAATTTCTGAGTTCATTCATTACGTGCACTCTAGTGGTGCCACAGAATGGTTCCGGCCCGCAGCAGGCAGTCTGTGCACCATTCCGTGTGAGCTGGTCAGTGGCTTCGTTGTCTTCCACACTCTCTTGCCCTTGTACTCACATTATGGTGAGTCTGTTTCTGTTTGCCAGTTGATCTGCAGCCATCCGACAATCCCACACTAGCCGGGAGTTGATTCTGCTAGATGCTAGCGCTTTTAAGGCTGCTTAACTATCTGATAGGATATAGATCTTTGTACCTCTTAGGCCTTTTTTGGCACATTCAGAGATGGCTATATTGACAGCATTTAGTTCTGCTTGGAAGATTGTGGGAGTGTTCCCTAAAGGTGCAGAGGTTCAACACCTAGGCCCGTAAACTCCGGATCACATTCCTTCTTTCATCTTTGATCCATCTGTGTACCAGACAAGTGAACCCCTCTCTAGTTGCTTTAGTCTTTCCCCTGTAGTATTGCAGTCTTCAAAGGAGCGATCAAAATAAAGTTTTGCTTCCATTGTATCAGTTGGTGTGGTAATCGACTCTATCTGGATGTCCTTCAGAATTTTAAGGTGACCAATCAGGTTTCCTGACTTCACTTTTTGTGTCTGAGTGACTCCATACGCACTGGTCCAGGCATCCTTTCTTATGCATATGTGCTGCGGAGGGAGGTCAAGTAGGACTTCCAGAGCTGCTGTAGGGCTCGTTTTTATAGCCCCTATTATACCCAGATAGACAGGCGAGTCTTTGTACTCTTGTTAGCTTTCGCTGTCTTGTTATTTCCTTTCTTTTTACCCACCACACTAAGCAGGCGTAGGTTATAATAGATTTTACCTTTATAGGACCACCAGATGATGGAAGGTTTTAGGCCCCATGTTTTGCCAAAGAGTCGTCGATAGGCCCCGTTGTTCCTCCCAAAGTGGGTGCTTTAAGGTTCAGCTTTCTTTTTTTGTGAATGGGATCACTGTGGTTTTGCTTCGGATCACATTAATTTTCCCTGTGTACACCATGGGCTGACAAAGTTGAGTGCACTTTGCATTCTTTCTAAAAGAAGGTTGTCGTGCTTATCTTTTATTATGATAACTAGGTTATCTGCATAACCTTGGACTTCAAAGCCTACTTCAGTCAGTCTTACCAGTAGATTGTCAACAACCAGAGACCAAAACAAGGGCGATGGGACTCCTCTGTGTGGGCATCCCTTTATTACTTTGTCTGCGACGGCTGTTTCTCCAATGGTCGCGATGACTTCACCCCTGTTTAGCATGGATTTTATCCATTGTGTAGTGGTTGGTACCACTCCTCTGCGGGTTGTGGCGCGCTAAATAGATTCATGTGAGGTTTTGTCAAATGTGACTAGAAATTTACGTAGTGCCACTTCTTTTTCAGTCAGTGCCTTCTCTATATCGTGAACGAGATTTTGAAAAGCATGGATGGTAGATTTCGATGGTTGGTTTGCTAATTGTATTGCATGTAGTGGAGCATTAGAGAGAAACTTGCATCTGACGTGTCTATCGATGATCTTTTCCATCATTTTAAGAAGGAAGTAGATTAAGCTAATGGGGCGGTGATCGATGCCCTTGTGATGGTCGCCCTCTTTGGTATGAACGCTATACCTTAACTTTCCTTCAGTTTTTGGGAATGTAGCACAATTCAAAGCTGGCTGTGAAGATTGAATTATTGATTTTATACCTCTTATTACTGTCAATATTTCAAATGACCAAAAGGTTAAATTTAACCAATGTATAAATGACAATGGCACGATATATTGTGGCGTAGATTCTTGTCAAGTGATCAGCTCTGATAATATCCCCAAGAAAGGCACTTGTATCTGAGCTTGGAGATATCCAAGCAGGTAATCTATCAAAAATGCAACCCCAACAACTACCAATTGTTTATATGCCTAATAATAGCCCAGATTTCCGAAAGGGCCAAACTGGATAATTTAATACATCTGCACTTAATTAATACTGTGGTAAGAGATACTTTCCCCGCATTTTGTTACTTTCCCACTACCCTGGAAAGTCTATCAATGTTCGAGGTTTAACCCTTTTCACGGTACATATTTTGATTACACCTAAAGTTGCTCTTAACAAACAGGAAGGGTCGAAAGGCACAGTCGCCTCGGGATAAGCAGTTACCGATTAGATTACTGGGGTAAATAGGATGAAGGATCCTGGTATGTGATTGTTAACTCTAAATAGAAGGAATTTTTTGAATTGTTTAATTGAAACGACGGACGCATACATAATAAAAGCATTAACTATAGGACTAATATAATTTGCTTGTTCAATACCTATTAGATATGCTCAAGAACAATCTCTAGATGATGTTTAGTATTATATATAAAATATATATGTTTATTGAAAATGTATGATTCTCTTTTAGAATGGCCGAGGTATCTCAAGTAAATATAATTTTGAATGATATTAGGACAAATGCAACCGGGGTGGATGAAATATGTCCTTTAATGCTGAAATATTGCAGCCCTATCATTGAGAATTATATTGCATATATAATAAACTGTTGCCTATTAGATTTCCCTATAAGCTAGCAAATTACTCGTATTTCACCATTTTTTTATGAACATTAAATGTTTGGATTAGATTCTCTCATACACAACAAGGATAAATTAATGAACAGAAAAACTGAATATAAACGTACAAGTTGATAGCATTTATTCTCATAGAATTTTAAAACTACATCCAAATCGATAGTCAATCGGTGTTGGAATCCTTACATCCTCTAACGCGGCAAGCAGAAGCACCGTTTAATTTTACTCAAATCCAATGAACCATATAATTCCCTCATCCAATTAAACGTCCACAATCGTATTCCCTCAAATATAAATCTGACAAAGAGGGATGTTTTCAATTTATCCTACTTACATGCACGGGTGGAAATCCGCATCAGCTATGAAAATGCAGGCAGAGGGAGAAAAAAAAACGAAGGTAAGGCATTGTTCAGCTTTACCGATCAGTTCTCGCTTCTTTTGATTGTGTAAATTGATTTTTTTATCGTCGAAGAGATTTAACGAGATATTTTCTTAATTAATTATGTTATACCGGATCGAATACGCACTTGTACTAAAAATCCACATTAAGAGACGAAAAAAAATAAATCCACTAAAACTGATAATTTTTTTCTTCCTAGGAATTACTATCCGAGTGAATTAAATATACCATATATTATTTGTTAGTATTATAATATTGTACACATTACATGTAGATTGCAGATTCCTAAGGAGTCGTTTCGGCTAGTTTCAGCCGCTAGGCACTGCTATCTCTACAGGTATTTTGTGCATGACTCTACAACTTAATTTGTGTCCAGGAGACGTAGGCTTCTTCCAAACGCAGCTATTTTCTTGGGAGGTAGTTGACTCACTTCTTGAGATGATAGCGTGTTGCTAATTGTTTTAGGGTTTGCTTCCCAGACTAGCTTTGAGACGTACTTGAAAGCTTCTACCCCAGTGCAAGGGCAAAAAGGTAGTACTAGCGGGCGACTTTAATGTGTCTTTTGGGCCAGGACAAGGTGAGTCTGAGCATATGATCAATCTTTTTAGAATGAATGGTTTTGAGCATCTGGTCAACGAGGCGACTCGTGGGGATACCTGCCTAGATAATATTTTTCTAAACTTCTAATATAATTCCTTTCTGGTTGACATTGTGGATTTTCATCTGTCTGATCATAAGGGTCAGCTTATTAGTTTTCAAACAACTAGTAAAGTGACTAAAGCTGAAAAAGTTATTTTACGTCAAATAACGGAAAAGGGCCTCTTTGAATTTCATAATATAATAGAATTTGCAAACTGGGACTTTGTGGGTGGAACTGATTTGGATATTGAAGCAAAGTTTGAGGCTTTCGTGTCCATTATAGAAAAAGCACGTTTCATTTATTTTCCAGTTAAATCTTTCACCGTCAGGTCTGATCCACCGAATATGGTAAACTGGTTTAATGATTCTCTGAAGAGCATGAGAGAATATTTAAGGTATTTGTTTGATGAATATAGGGAGAGCGGATGTATGGTTGATTTAGCAAACAGCAAAAATTTCAAAAATGATTATAGAAAAGCTATAAAAGAAACAAAAAGGTTGCCAATGACGAACCCATTGCCACTGCCATGAATCCTGCTAGGTCTATGTGGAATATCATTAATATTAGTAGGGGAAACAGTAAAACTAGAAGCATTTCTCGGATACCTGTCCAGAAGTTTAATAATTTTTTCTCTCAAATTGCAAATGACATAACTGGTAACCTGCGTCCGATAGATGTGGATCCCCTCGGGCGTTTCGAGCAATTACCTGTCCCTGATGAGATTTTTGCCTTCGGGAGGTTGAACATTTGTTGCGGTTAGAGATATAATTGATAACCTAAAGAACAAAAAGAGTACAGATATATGTGGCCTCTCTGTAGAAACGACAAAGTGCATTAGGGACCTGATCATACTGCCCCTCACTAAGCTTATTAATCAGGGCATTAATGTTGGAATTTTTCCAAGTGTACTAAAGCGAGCACTGGTAGCCTTCGTCTTTAAAAAAGGTGACCCTAACGATGTTACAAATTATAGGCCGATATCTCTATTGCCAGTATTCTCAAAGATTTTTGAAAAAGGTATGGCCAGCCAAATAGTGACATTTTTTGACAGTAGGGATATATTTTCTGCCATCCACTTTGGTTTCAGGCAGGATAAGAACACAATACTTGGTATTCTAAGTCTTATTGACAGTATTTTAGAGGCATTTGAACAACATCAATACTTGTCGTGTCTGTTTTGCGACCTTAGCAAGGCCTTTGACTGTGTGGCGCAGGCCTTCTTCTCAGCAAGCTTAAGCATTATAACTTCTGTGAAAGTAGTACCCGTCTAATTGCTTCTTACTTACGAAACCGATATCAAACAGTACGTGTAGATGGGATGTCGTCTGCTCCGGCGCATATCAGTATTGAAATACCCCAAGGATCCGTTCTAGGGCCGAGCTTATTCTTGATCTATATTAATAATCTACCCCTGATCAACTCTAAAGAAAAATATGTGCTGCTTGCCGATGACACCACAGTGTTTGTGGCAGACAAAACTGAGCAAATTGCTGGGGAGGGGCTGGCTGCTGCACAGTTGATGGTTGAGGAGTGGTTCCTATCGAATAGGCTTTTGCTGAATGCAAATAAGACCCAGAAAATGCTTTTTACCTTGAAGAACGTGCAGGAGACTACTGATAGTGCTGAGAGTGTCAAATTCTTGGGAGTGTGGCTGGATAGTAAGCTAATATGGGAGGTGCATATGGGGAATGTGTGCAGGAAGCTTGCAAGTGGTGTTTTTGTGCGGAGAAGCCTGTGTGGATGTGTATCAATTGATACAATGAAAACAGCTTACTTTTCACTTTTCCATAGCATTCTGTCATATGGTATTCTCGTGTGGGGTCGCTCTGCACATTCGGCAAGGGTATTGGGGCCGCAAAGCAAGGCCATTCGTATTATGGCAGTTCTCGGAGACCGGGAGGACTGTCGGCGAGCTTTTGCCGGTCTTAATGTACTTACCTTTCGCTGTGTTTACATTTTAGTAAATGTTTTGCATGTCAAACGTGATCAGGATAAATATCCCAATCACGCTTATTTTCATTCATATGACACAAGGAACAAGACGGATTTGGTTTGTTGCGGTGAAACTGTTCAGTAGGCTCCCTGTATCCATTAGATCTCTACCTATTACTAAATTGAAAAATGCTGTTAAGTCCCTTTTGCTTTTAAAATCCTTTTACAGCACAGAAGAATATTTAAATTTTGATTTTGATTTTGATTTTGATTTTGATTTTGATTTT
>MU191212.1:0-16498 GCA_016904865.1 Pissodes strobi | reverse complement strand
GAGATTATCAAATGTTCCCTCAATGTCAATAAAAGCAGCAAGAGCAATTTCTTTGCATTTTATTGCATTTTCTATGTCTTTAACTAGACAGTGCAGTGCGCTTAATATGGATTTGCCTGCTTGGTAAACGAAGTGTCTAGGATGGAGCGGTGTTCTCGCCCTTATGTACTGATCAGTTGCTTTTCCATTGTTTTGAGGAGAAATGAAGTTAGGCTGATGGGACGGTATGATTTTGCTTTGTCCTCCGGGCGTCGGCCGGTCTTAGGTATAAGTATCACATTTGCCTCCCTCCAAGCTAATAGTATATGTCCTAGGATAAGGCTAGCTTTGAAGATTTTCCGTAGGTGTACCTTCACGATCTCATAGTCTTTCTGAAGCAGGGCAGGGAAGAACCCGTCTTTGCCAGGGGATTTGTAGGGTTTAAAGCTATTGATTGTCCATTTTGTTCTATTGTTAGTGAAGATTTTCCTGTCAATCTTTTGTACCTCCTGTTCGGGTTCTGGAACCCTTCGTTGTAAGTATTAGTCTGGTTCTGGGTATCTTTTACGATTTGTGATCCAGGAAAGTGAGTGCGTTGCAGTATTCTCCGTTTGACTTTTTTACTAGGCCAATGCCGTTTGAATGATTTTTTGAAATGATTTTTTGTAGACGCTGTGTTGGGGCTCTCGCAGAATTGCCTCCATGATCTTCTTTTAGATTTTCTAAGTTCTTTGTTGTACTTTGTGAGGGCTGTTCTATACTTTACCCAGTTTCCAGTAATGCTTGCATTACGTGAGTTAAATCTGGATTCATTCGAAGAAATTAATGGGTTGCTTAATTAATCACTTGGTGTATAAATAAATATGTTTTTTGAAATTGGCCGGTGTGATAAATTAATGTGGACATTTTTAGTGTTGAAAATACTTAGCCAACTGTCACGAATCATCAACACATACCACCTAAGAGATAAAGATAATGATACTTGAAAATTACGAAGGCAAATATTAAATGTATTGGCTCTGCCAACGCCCGACGCTGCCTTGAGAAGGCCACAGTCTATAAATATTGAAGGTAATAAACAAATACGTGTAGGTTAAAAAATAATTAATTAAGATCAACTCTAGCCAAAGCACATAATACAAACAATAGGTAGCGATACCTACTAAAGGAATCCCTAACTAACGTGACTGAAACCTACATTCTTAGATGAACTAAACTTAGGAAATGTAATATTGGAACTATTTTACATCATAATTGCAGTATCTGAAAATAAAAGCGTCCATTTTTCTAGTCATCATCAACATTTTGGACCAATTTTATTTCTGAAGGTAACTTTACGCTTCGATACATAAACCATTTGAACATTTAGGGTGCGGCATTTAAAGCTACCAATGTCAAATCAGTGATCAAATACTTCAAGGAAATTAATCGATACCGACGCGCCTTTATGCGTAAAGCCAATCAATCATCCGATCAATCAATAGTTTGGGTTAAATTCAGTTGTCTAATAGACAAATGTAGGACATTTTTGTTTGGTATTTTTCGAAATATGATTGATAGTTCATTATAGGAAATTGATTTTTGAGTATTTACGCATCTAAAAGTTTTGATTTATATACATATTACAGTGCCCAAATTAAAACATAATGCAAGTGAGAATTGGTGTCTATTCAGTAAACATTCTAGGGTCCCCTGGACGCCAATCAAATTAAGCTTAATATCATTGTTCTCCATTCTGGCATTTCCAGATATTCTGAATTCCCGAGTGATGTCAGGGACAGCCAGAGATATTATAACAGATAGGTTCAAATTAGCCTAGCACTTGATAAATATTACAATTATTCGAGATGTCTCAGACTAGATATTTGTATATTTCAAATTTAGCGGAAAAATTCCTTGAATTTTGGAGTCAATTATTTTTTTCTATTTAACTCTTTGATAGTTTATACAGTGTTTGTTTAGATCAGATCACAGTCTAAATTTTATTTATTTTTTTATGTGTTAAAATAAGAACAAAGGTTTGAATTTTATGTCGTCGTGAAGAATAGGGCAAGTTTTATTATCACCATTCCGTTATATGGCAGTGATAAGGCAAAATCTGCCTTTTTCGGCTCTCGCATTTAAAATTTCTCTTTGGGGTTTGTTGTATTAATATTTCTTGATATAAGATGCAAGATACAATATAATGATAAATCTATTATTACGCTTAAAATCTAAAGCCTTCAAATTCAATTTATTTTCAGGAAGAATAAACTACTTACTATATTGAAATCAATAGCAGACATTGGTGTTTTTGTCCCCTTGGGTCGGCTTGCATGGCTTTAAACTGGTGGTCTGGTTATACAGCAGCTTCAAAACCGAGTTTAACATCAGTGTTGCCCAATAGTTCCTTGACTAATATGACAATAAAGTACTTAAGAATAGGAAAAATAGCAATTTAAAGCAGAACAGACCTTTTCTTAATTATGTTTTTAGAAACGATGATGTGGTATTGCATCCAAATGCTACAAGAATTCTACAGCCGGCTGACGTTTCGACATTTAAGCACCTCAAAGATGGTTAGAGAAGAGGGATAATTCGAAGGAGACGAGATCACCCAATGGAAAAGCTTTTGCAAGCTTATTAAAAACTGTAACTGAAGAAAATTTGAGACCACAAATTATTATCAATCGATTCAAGAGGTGCGGTCTTTATCCATGGAGCCCGGACGCAATTTTGTGGGGCACCACAAAAAATCTAGGATGGAGATGAGCTAACACTAAAGTATAAAGAATTCAAAAGTTTAGTAGGGGAGGATAGGTTAAGGCAATTTGAAATAAGAACGGTCGGAGAAATCCACGGAATTTAAAACTCTATTCAAAATTTGGATAAAATTTCAAGAAGCATTGAGAAAAAATTAGAGAGATGGTGATTATAACAAAATCATTGCAACTCAGGAAACGCTTAAAGAGGAAGTCCAGCAATTTGAACCTACTTCAGATCATACAGATTACGATGTTGGCACTTACCTGGGTATTGATGATTCCTTAAAGGCAAATGAGATTCTTGGAAACCTAAATTTGCAAATTGCATCGGAACAATGCCACATATCCACTGGTATGGGAAATATTATAGTAACAGTGACAGACTTTTACGAAACTCATTACAAAGCCCGCTGAATCCGGATCTAAGGTAAAACAAATAGATACCTTCAATAATTCCAACAATTCCATATTAAATTGTGAAATGGTCTGATAACAATCGGAACCGCTAGCGTGAAAGTTGGAGACATCATCAACATGAATGATATTGTATTAATGGAACTTGACACGGTAATTTATAATAATGGTGCTTTAGAGATGGTACGTACCATAATAGGGTTCTGGCACAAATGAAATAAATAGGATAGATTAATGTTCTAGGTATAGACCTTTCATTGATAGGCATCCCGAAATATCATCCAGGAAAACTGAGGCTATAACCCAGGCATCTTCTAAAGTATGTGAACTTGACATAAAAAATGGTTTCAAGATATCTATGACCACCTTGAAGAAAATTACCTTGATGCCCTTGAAGACCCTAGGATATCTACAACGCCGACGAAATGAACTTTATGATGTGTCCAAAAACAAAAAATGTTCTGGCCCCTAGAGGATCACGAAATGTGTACAACATTGAGAGTGGTTCATCATAGGAATCTATAACCGTTTTGTTTGCATTTAGTGCAAGCGGTTTGACTGCGCCTCCCCTTATAATATACCCTTACAAAAGATTGCCTAAGGATATTTCCAGCTCAGTTCCTGCGGAATTCAGCATTATCTATAGTGACTCAGGATGAATGAATGCAGAAATATTTTATGAACATGTGGAAATATATTTGACAATTTGCTTAAATCCTCAAATGTTCCATTCCCAATTTTACTTTATGTTGATGGCCACAAAACTCATTTAGATAGGAACTTAACGGAACTTTGCTTTAGCCTTGATATTATTCTTGTAGCATTGTATCCTAATGCTACAAGAATTCTGCAGCCGGCTGACGTTTCGGCATTTAAGCCCCATAAAGATGGTTCGAGAAGAGGGATAATACGCCCAATGGTAAAGCTTGATAAAAAAACATTTTGCAAGCTCAATAAAAACTATAATAGAAGAAAGTGTCAGACCACAAATTATCATCAATGGACAAAGATTTGGGAGGCACCACAAAAAAATCTAGATAAGGCTAAGGATGAAGATGAGCAAACACTAAAGTATAAAGACTTCAAAAGTTTAGTAAGGGAAGATTGGTTAAGGCACTTTGAAATATTTGAAGAACGGTATACAGTTATTAGGACCATGGTGTTCAAAAATATAGTTTTTAAAGCTTATTCCGGTGGTCGGGGATTTTGGGCCCATGCTTGGGTTTGGTCGCGGGGTTATAGCACAGTTCTGCTATGCCGGCAGTGATCGGCGAGCCGCGAATGCTAGAGTCATAGAATTTGCATGCCATTTTATCGATGCATTCCTCGATGATGCCAATATCTGCCCAGGCATGCAAATCAGTGACTCTAGTGTAGGGGCTCGCGAAGAAAGCAGCCCGCAGGTATCGGTTTTGGATCCTCTGGAGCAAATTTTTGTGCGTTTTCGCGACCGAACTAAAGACAGGGGCACCGTACAGAAGGGCTGGCCTAATTACTGTTTAATAGATTATAATTTTATTTACAGGGCTTAGAAATGACCTTGGCCTGATCAAGATGTTTAGGCTTTTGCATACGGCCGCGTTTTTCCTTTTTATTTCTAGGACATGTTTGCTGAAATTTAGCCTCCTGTCAAGAAAAATGCCTAGATATTTAACTTGATGTTTATCACGGTTCCTTCTATCTCAAGGGGTGTTATTTATGTGTCTTTGCGCTTTCTAGCCATTATAGCTAGCTCTGTTTTTGGGATGTTTAAGTTTATTTTTCAGTTGTGGTAAAAGGGTAACAAGATGTCCAGATGGTACATGAATTTTAATTAACTTAGCTGCCTGTGCTATACGCCATCGGCGTAGAGCGCAACACGGGATTCCGGGAGTGATCGGATGTCCGCTATATAGTAATTGAAAAGCTATGGTGAAGGAACCACGCCCTGCGGCACTCCGGCCAGGAGCGGTCTAACAGACGATTCGGCCTTGCCGGCCCGCACGGAGAAGCTGCGTTCGGCAAAGTATGACTGTATTAGCGCTTCTAAATGCAGTGGAAAGTTATGCTTAACATATATTTTATATAGCAGGCCATCATGCCATACCCTGTCGAAAGCTCGCTCAATGTCTAGAAGGAGCAGGGCTGTGCTTTGCTGCCGATTAAAGCCTTCGAATATTCATTGTCAATTTTTGCTGCCAGTATAGTTGTGCTATGTCTGGCTCTGAATTAGAATTGTTCATTTGGCAAGACCTTGAGTTTTTCGGCAAGGTTATCCATCCTAGACAAGAGGAGCCTGTCAGCCACCTTCCCCATGGTAGAGAGCAGTGAAATCGGTCTGTAAGAGCCGGTTTGCTTAGGGTCTTTCTCCGCATTGTGAATCATTACTAGATTCGCGCGCTTCCAAGATGTCGGGAAGTGCTGGAGGCGAATAATGGCGTTGACAATGTGCATGAAATGGATTATTGTTTTGTTAGGTAGGTTTCGTAGGGTCGAGTAGGGTAGAGTATCGTGCCCTGGGGCTTTGTTTCGGGGCAGATGGCTAAGAATTTTCTTAAGTTCTGATGGAGTAACTAGGAGCTTTTTCATGGCCAATGAGGGGTTGGGGTATTTTTGCCCTTTAAGCTTGTTTGTCGTTGTGGTTATGTCAGTATGGAAGGGTGTATTGACTGGATTTTTTTCCGTGTACGCCCTCCAGGAAGTCCGCGAACGCATCTGCTTTGCCCTGGTCGCTAATGGCTTCTTGGCCATTATGCCGAATAGCTGGAAGGGGAGCGAAGGTTCCGCGGACGTTCCCAGCGAGTTTCCAGAGGAAGCCGTCTTGTTTGTATATAGTCCATCCATTTGGATGTTCTAAAGTCACGTACTGTGTGGACTAAAGTATCTGTGATACGCTGGATGTTTGAGGTAATGATCTGGACTTGGGCCTCCAATTGCTGGATGCTGTCAATCTGTTTGGGGATTCCCGTCACCTCGTTGAGTCTGCGTCGGAACTTCGCCCAGTTGAAATTCTTGTACGAGATGCAAGTTTCCTCGCTCGCGCAATGCCTTTCCTTGAGGCCGAGCACAACCGGGAGGTGATCCGAATTTAGACTGTCCAGTGCTCGGAGTGGTGAGGCATCAGCAATTCCCCTAGAGATCGCAACATCCAGGTAGGAGGCGTTGTATCTTGAGTAATAAGTGGGAAAATCGGAACGGTGAAATAGGAAGTCTATTATTGAGTGTAATATGCGGGCTGATCTAATTGTCGACGCGCCTCCTCTATTAACATGGGGTGCGTTTAAGTCGCCAATCAGAACAGTCCTCCTATTGTTCGGGAAGAAGACATGGAAGTCTTCGCGCGTAAAGGGAGAGCGGGGGTTAGCATAAGCCCCCACGATCCGCAGGCAGCTCTCAGTTTCGATACCTACATGATCTATCGGAATCTCGATGTTCGAGATTCTTTTATAGTTGAGCGACATATGGATCAGACAGGTACGCTTCCCGCCCGCGGATTCGGTCTCTCAAATCTTTCGATTTGGTAGCCCCGAATCTTTAGTCCGAACCATGGTTCGATGCGGTTTTCTATTAGAAAGATAACCGGGAAAGGAATTTCATGCACAAATTGTTTGAACTCTCCCAATTTGTTCCTGATTGAATTGCAGTTCCAACTACATATATTGAACATAAATTATGAAACTCTATATGTTATACTTGCCGAGTTCCTCCGTGAAAAATCGCACAGTGGCCTGGACTATGGCCACTTTATCGCCATTGCAAGACCTCAATAACGAGAGGAACTCATCAAGTGCAAAGAACAACTAATTAATATTAACCAAAGAATTAATTTCATTGATAGTATTAGATAACCTTTTAAAATTTGAGTTGAAGTCTGGTTGAGGATTTAGATTTGAGTTTGAGTTTTTACTGTCATCTTTGGCACCTACATTTCAGTTTCTTTCGTAAGTATCATTTGAATTTTCTTGTAAGTGAGTTTTCTTTCACAGAGAGTCCGGGAATTGTTGGTCCTATGGCTGCCTCTTACGTCCGTCTTTTTCGGCAAAAGATTTTTTTCAACTCCAATCAGTGGCGCCCCCTCTAACATGCCCTCTTATATTTTATTCTTATATTTATGTATGTATGTATGTATGTATATATACAGGGAAGCTATTGCTAATAGAGCGATAGTCGCCTCCGCACTTGGCACATTTAACCGTCGAGCCCTCACACGATGTTATTTCGTGAGGGTTTTGGAGCACTTAAAGTCTCTGCGACAGTACGTGGCAGCGTGTCCTAGTTCCTGACATCTCTTGCACTGTATGATGGGTTTGTCAGAGATGCAGTTTTCTCATGTGATTCGTACATCCAAAATTGTTCTGCATTCCTGGTTTAACTTTTTCAAGTAATAGACAGTGTCCAACACCACTAAGTATAAGGGCACTCGTGTTCTCTTCATGAGATAAATATTTTTCACATCAATGTTGTATAGATCTATCAGTTCGTATTTTATGTCAGCTGTCTTAATTTCGCCATAAGGCCCCCTTAGTACAAAGGCTCTTGTCTTTTGCGTTGTCTCTGCGTAGGTATGATATTGTACTTTCTCTTGATCTAAGCTGCGCTTTAGAAACGCCCAGTCTTTTTCTAACTCGCAATATACTATAACCGTGTTTTTCGTGTATTTCAGGGTATATTTACTGATCTCGTGGCGCTTGAGGTCAGCTTCAAGGGCCTTATGATTATGAAATTTACCCTGGATGACGATTGGTGGTTTTCCCGCTTCATCAAGCATTTCGGATTTCCTTTTCGCGCTCCTGTTGTTCGCTCTTTTATTTGTTTTCCTCTCACAAGTTGAGACTGAGGAGACTTCACTGACTATGTCTTCCTCCATGTCAGATAGAGGATTTGAGTCGTGACAGGTGGCTGGCCTCCGACATCGGGTTGGACTATTTTGACGTGCTTTTTAAATGACAACGTCTTGAATGGTGTTTTAAAAACAGTGATGTCTGTGTCCCACAGTACGAAGGGCGCAGAAGTTGAAGGGATTGTACTTTCAGTATTTACAATATTTACATTTTCGTCATTTATGTGAGTGGTTGCTGGCTGATCAGCCTCCTCTGAGGACGATTTTTGCGCAATAGTCAACCTGATACAATATTTAAACTGGAGGTCCTATTTGCTCTTCAGCACGCCAGGAGAAACTTAAGTTTTGTGTGAACGCTGATGAAAATGAAATAATAGGAGAAGATAATACAGATCACATTTAATTTGAAGAATATACCCTACACCAGTTCGCAAATAAACCACTTTTTGAAGATTTGTATTTATCATGCCCTCTGAATTTGCAGCAATCAAAATGTGATATAAAATGGTCAATGTGTGCAAGAACCTATTATATTAAGTGTTTTCAGAAAAATAATTTACATAAGTCTAATTCTGGTACTGTCACTTGTTTATCATGTAAAAAGATGTCTGATAACATTTTATGTCTGCTTATCTGTGTCTTGAGCAACTTTTTGCTTTTCTTGTTTTTATGTTTTAAAATAGATTTTTAGCCACAAAATAGCATACATCTACCTGTCAAACATGTTCTGAAATAATGCTTGATGGAATGTATTTTTAAGGCAGTTCACTGAATTTTTGGTCCTTGAATATTTTATTTGCCATAAATTTAATATTTTGTAAGGTAACATGCTCTAAAAACTACTACTTACTTAAAGCTTTGCTCGTTTTGATGTTTTATTTTATTCGTGGGCAGCATTTTATTGTTTTTTTTTTATATTAAAAAATATATATTTTGCCATACAATACCATTTGTCATCAGGGGGCTAATGCAATGATAGAAACTCAAGGTGTCAATCACCAGTTTCACGGGGCTAATAATTATGTATTTGTGTAATTTTAAATTTTTATAATTTCTTGGTTTGGTTCAGTTCAGTCATTATTCAAGGTAGTATTTTCATATGATTATTATTTCCAATTCCTTACTTTATTTTTCTTCCAATTATAATAAAGCTTTTCCTAATTTTACCCTACTCAAGGTCAAGCAGAAGGTGACTTGGATATAATGTATTGGTTTTATTATCAAGGTCATTAAATGGTAAACTCACGTTCAATTTACAAAGTTATTCAGGTCAAACTCACTCTAGGTGAATCCAAGGTCGTTCAGTGGCAGACAATGTCAAGGTCCAGTGGGAGAAGTCTCCCTCAAGGTTAAGTGGGCGGGCTCTAGCTCAAGGTCGTATGACGCAAGCGATAGAAGTGTGAAGGAAGACTGAATATGGTGTTCTTATACTACCAGTATTTAAGGTATTAAATAGACGGGTTCTAGCTCAAGGTCGTATGACTTGAGCGATGGAAGAGAATGGTTATGGCGTTCTTATGCTACTAGTATTTGAGGTATTAAATAGGCGGGCTCTAGCTCAAGTGCGTATGACGTATGCGATATCATAGTGAAGGAAGACTGAGTACGGCGTTCTTATACTACTAGTATTTGAGGACAACAGACAACTAGTTTAATGAGTGTTAAATTAATCAAATATCTAAATAACTACCTTTAGTTACATATAAAATAAAATATGGCTTACATACTGAACGTTTACTAATGCACTCTAATGAGAATGCACATACTTAGCAAACTCGCTCAAAAACTTATAAGCACCTGCACTTTCAAATACTTAGTGATGTTTACTGCAATAACTTGCCTTACAGTGAGAAGAGTCACTTAAACTTTTTTGACAGAGATGCATTACATATTTTAAAGAAAATATGGGTAAATTTAGTATATTTCAATTATTAGATCACGGCATCTTATATTGAAACATATTGGATTCGTCCTAGATAATTTCCCTTGGCAATAGATTGATGTTGTGCGATGATACCAACCCAATTGATTTGCGAAACAAGATCTAAAAATAACCAAAGTCGGTTTTAAAAATAGCGATATTCGTGATATGACCAATAAAGGCCTTCCTCCGATGCACGCCATCATCTAAACGACATTCTGTCTTTTTCACTTTCCAGGAATATATATAAAGTCTGAGATAATTCAAATATCGAGAGAATTGTCTGATTTTACGGAAGCACCCGGACACGTCAATTTTTGAGATATTTTAGGACTGTTTCCTATCACTCGGAGCGTCCCAAAAGAACTGGGCTAATAAATTGTCTAAACTGTCTAAAGGTTTTAGGCGAATAGAAAAGTGCATTTAATAAATTGAAAGTTGATGCATATCCTATATATAAAGGAAAATATGACCATAATTTGACAAGAATTAATATAAAATCCTAATGTCCCTTTCCAATACGACTCAACCATTTTCTGGATATTTGAATTATTCCATATTTTATCACTTTATGGTGCATTATTTTTTGATATTATTACATTATTGATTCACGTTATAAATAGCTTAAAAGGAGGGGCAGTGTAGTGTGCAGCACTCAGTAAAACTTCATTTATTCTCAGTATTTCTAAAATAATCAATAAATAGGGACATTTTAAGCCAAACAGAGCAACGATCAACAATCAGTCTAATCTCATCCAATTTGAAAACGCTAAATCATTTACGGCTTACGGGATAATCAGAGCTCAGAAAATCTCCCTTTACTGGCGTCGCGAAAATCAAATAAAATAAATTGCCCCCATTTACGCTCATCTTAGCTCGAAAGAAGTTGCCGTTATACTTCATTAGCATTATACTTAAGTCCAGAAAAAAATCTGCAGATATCCGAAATATTTTTTGGTGTTTGTTCGCGTAGGGGCATAATATTATGCTAAATCACAAGAGAGAATTCGGATTAGGTACGACATTCGATATAAAAGCTTATAAATATTAAATTGGCATTACAGTGTAGCAAAAATGACGAGGAATTGTCATATTTTAAAAATATTATCAAATGAATAATCACGCCAAATCAGTGCATTAAATTGGTTAATTGAAAAGTTCATTACCTACCCTTCTTTAAGAATGACTGATAATTAGAAACAATTGCATATTCTCTCCAGCTACACTGGGTCTTTGGTAAAGTTACCAGGAGATTAATAATTTCAGCCTTAAGAGCTTGGCTTCTTAGTTATGTAATGTAAACACATTATTAAAAAGAAGACAATTATCACGTCACAGTTAAATATGAAAAATCCAAACAAAAAAACACTGCAATACTGCCCAAATAAAATTGGACCGCATCTAACCAAAATGATTAGCTTTGGGTGAAAATTTAGAATATTGGAAAAATTCCGGGATTTATATCAAACGTCCGATCTGATCTGCCGTAAAGGTAAATATATGCTTCTAGCTAGATAAAATCAAACACGTTAATTCACTTAAAACGCCAAACCGTTCCAAAATTATTAATCTTTTAAAGTACGGTCGTTTTATTCCACTCTATGCTCCTACCTTTCATTTAAATATAAGGCAATTATTTAAGAGTTTTAAACGTGCAGCACGATTATTAATGTTTTTATTTCTGCAGTCAGAGAAATGCAAATTTGCATGGTAAATTACACCATTTACCCAGCTATTTATAACAATTTCGTGTAGATAAATGACATTTATATATGCAAAATGAATCGGAAAATGATTGAAATTATTTAAAGGCAGGGTTGGTCGTCTAGAAAAATTGTTTATTTTCTTTTTTGCCATTTAAATTCGACTCTTTGCCGAACGGGAGTTATGTAGTTAGAATTAGATTAGAAAGCTATCTTAATGGCCCTTAATCGTTTACCTTCGCTGCCCTATAAATAGGTCACGCCCAAATTTTAGATCACTTTTACTTTGTAGTTCGTGTAGTTAAGATCATCGCGTTCTAATTTTCAAACCAGTATAATTTTAAAAGTCATTGTAAATTGTTATTTTGGAAATAAATGTTTATTTATAAACTCTAAGTTTCCAAGTTATATAACTTGCGCAGTCGTGCAGATTCTTCAAGTCCAAGTACCTTTGAGAAAGAAGTTCCGGAGTTATTCCTGCAAGTGCAAGTAGTGCCCTTTAAGAATCAAGCTCCTGAACATTTCCTGCAAGTGCCTATGGTCTTCAGTTTCAACTGTTTATGAAGAGAACCTGCCATCCACAACTGCAAACATCTGGTCAAGAGTCTCACCGTTACATAGGTAAACTCATTGTAAGTGATAGCTCCTTTTCCACCCCTTTTAATTTTTTGTAAAATTGGTATATGTGAAAATTCGTATTTTATATTGCTTTTATATTTTTATTTCTTATTCTTCTCTCTCTTTGTTTAACAATATCACCTGCTGACATTTTTATTTACTCATGCCCATATCTGACATTAAACTAAATTTAACAAACGAGGAAATAAAAAATCTAACTGAACATTTTAACTTAAATACAAATTTATCTTACACAAATGACCTCTCTAAGTACTGCTAAATAAATTGCTCACACCCTTAACACGTTCACTGCCGTAGGTATATTTGCTTGTTTGGGCCATAACGCCACGGTATTTTTTTGAAATCTGTTCCTACAGGTCAATAACGCCACTGAGTATATAAAGTATTGCATAACTAAAAGTCTTCTAGCGAAAATTTTGAAAAATAACGCCTCTAGCCTTCAAAAATATTTTTTTTGTAGCTCGGTCCTATAGACCGAGTCGGTGCAGGAGGATCTCGTCTTCGATTTGCGACACTCGGCCTGGTACCGCGGTCCGTATTGATCTGTTGTGACGCGTTTACGCTTGTTGTTCGAATCTTTTCAGGCGTCCACGTTAATTAGTAAGGCCAACTCAACTTATATACATTCTAGGAGGCATATTTTTCGATATTTGACAAATTTCTCAAAAAAAAATTCCGGTAAGGTTTGGGTTCTGAAATTTTTAGAGGTTGCTCAGGAACCCTTTTTCGATACTTAAAACATTTGCCAATGAATTAAAATAAAAGACGAAAATATGAAAAAAATTATAAGATATCTATGTTGTACTGACATTAGTAGAATTAAAAAAACTCAAAACTACTAGGTGCGAACTTGTCTCACAGGCCGGCTCGATCTATTAGCATGCTTATTAGCACTAAAGAAAAGACCGGCGGCGCTCGGGAACCTTTAAACGATCTCGGTCTTATAGACCGAGTGGCCGTGTGCGAACCGTTTTATCTCGGTCTATAGGACCGAGTTTTTATAGTTGGAACACTTCGTTCTCGGTCCTATAGACCGTGACGGCAGGGAACGTGTTAAACCTTTTTCTGGAAAATCCGATCATCTCGATTTTTTTATTCAGTCTATTGATAGATTTTATAATATATATAATAGTTTAACTGACGAATCTTTACAAGAATTTGTTTACGCAACTATTTGCTCAAAAATTATCGATGAAGCCGGAGATTACTTACTCTGTCACCCAGAATTAACAAATTGGCCTTTAATTAAACTCGAACTTAGAACTAAATTTGAAGATAAAGTTAATAGACATACGTTAGCCCAACAACTTAACTTTCTAACTCGACATAAAAATGAATCAGCTTTAGAATTTGTATATAGAGTAAAAATCCTCAAAAATAGAATTAATCTTAAAGTTAATTCCGAAAATCTCATACAAGCTACGAAAACCGGTTTAATCGAACAAAATGAACTCACAGCAATCACTGTATTACTTGCAAATGTAAATAGCGAATTACGAACCATTCTCATGATAAATAGTCCTAAAGATTTAGACGACACATACAAGTTAATCTTAAATCACACTCTCATAGAACAACAACTTAACAATAGATCTCAGGTGTTAAGACATACTCAGCCAATAAAACCACAAATACTTCCCCAAAAACCTAGTTTTCAACAAAATAATTCTACCAATATTCATCGACAACAAACGAACAATAATCCCTTTAATATAATGCCAACACGATTCCCAAGTCAATCAATTAATATTCAGCCAAGACCAATTCAACATAGGTTCCCAACAAACCAACAAATCTTTGCTAGACCACAAAACGTTTTTAATAAAAATCCAAGACCTCAAGACACGCCGAAACCCATGTCAGGCGTAAGCATCCAACCCAAGAGACAATTTCAACAATCTCTTCAAAGACCGCAACAAAATAATTGGCGACAAAATCCACATGCAAATCCCCTCACTGTCACCGAAATTACACATCTCAAAAATGATTATGCAGATAATCAATACGCAATAAATGATCAAGAAATACCTCGTGATCAAGAAAACTTCGAATACCCCGATTCCTCAGAATATTACATCCCTGATAATACATATTCTCATCTAAATTCAAACAATCAATACCTCGAAGAATATAGCAACGAAGAGGAAGAAAATGATACTAATCAAAATATTCAGTTAAAAGCCTCTCAAAAGGACAATCCTTTTTAGATATTAACGCCTTTCAAAATAACTCACTTCCTTATATCGAAATATGTAACCCACCTTTAAAACACTTAATCGATACTGGATCTCACACCTCCTTGCTCAGACCAATTATTGCCGCACAAAATTTCCCAGAAGAAATTTTCAATTCCAATCACACACTAGTAACTTGTATCGGAAAAACGAACACACAAAATAAAGTAAAAATCCCCCTCTTACAAGAAGTCGAAATGAATACACCCCTGGAATTTATTTTGTTCAATTTCCACGATTACTTCGATGGAATCCTAGGCATTCGCGACTTACGAAAATTTAATTTAACTATAGACTTTTCTAACAAATGCCTTTATAATCAAGACACATCAATACCCCTACAATACAGACAAGATTTCGACATTCAAAAAATTGAAATCCCAACCAATTCTATTGTTCTCAAAAGAATTTGCTAAGTTAACTAAACCATTAACTCAATGCTTAGAGAAAAATATGAAAGTCGAACATGCCCCCGAATTTATTCGAGCATTCGAAAAATGTAAAACAATGCTAACAAATGACCCAATCCTTCAACATTCCGATTTTTCAAAACCATTTGTTCTCACCACCGACGCCTCTAATTTCGCTATAGGAGCAATCCTATCTCAAGATCCTGTAGGTAAAAAATTACCTATCGCATATGCATCTAGAACCCTAAACCCCGCAGAGTGCAATTATTCCACAATTGAAAAAGAGCTGCTTGCGATTGTTTGGGCAACCAAATACTTTAGTCCTTACCTTTTCGGCAAAAAGTTCAAAATCGTATCAGATCACAAACCCCTGCAATGGCTATTTACTATTAAAGAGCCAAATTCCAAACTTGTTAGATGGCGACTCAAATTATCTGAATATTATTACGAGATCAGTTACAAAAAAGGTAAAAATAACACTAACGCAGACGCACTATCTCGAATATCCATTCAAGTTCACGCAATTGAAGATGACCAAATCTCGATTATTCCCCAATTAGACCCCACTGAAGTGACACCCCAATAAAGTAACAAAGAACTAGATGAAATTCTAGATAGCCTTAACACTTCTAACGAACGAAAGACCGGTATTAAAATAATTTCCAATACCCTAATTAAACCCGCTGATGACAAAACGGAAACGCAGACAATACACTCTAGTCATGAAAATCCCAGTATAGGAGCACCGTATGTAAATATATCCATAAACACATACAAAAATCAAATTATATTTAGATACTCCTCTGATAACAAAATGAAAATCGATAAAAATTATATTTTTAACAAGACCAGACTAATTGTTTTCCCCCCAAACAACCCATCCGAGGAAGAGCTATGCAGATTCATTAAAGAAAATCTCATCCCGAAACAAACATATTGTTTATATTTCAAAAACCAGAGTCTCGCACAAATATTAATAAAAACCTTCCAAACATTCTTTAAGAACAACGCATTCCATCTTTTTATTTCTAGACTTCTTCTAGAAGATATCACTAATACAGCAACTAAAAATCAAATATTACCACGAAACCAAAACATCACATCGCGGTATCCAAGAAAATATAATGTCCTTAAAAAGACCATTCTATTGGCCTAACCTAGAAAACGACGTCAAAATATATATAAACCTCTGCGATATATGTCAAACATCCAAGTACGAACGACACCCACACAAAATTGTACTTAAACCTACTCCATTAGGACACGAACCCTTTGATCACTTATTTATTTATTTATTTATTTTAAATATACGGCACTGCCATTTACAATAATGTATATACAAGTACAAATATTACAAAAATGTTAAAACCATGATATAGGAATCCATACAATAACAAAAGCTTAAGTACAATTAATCACTACAAACATAACACTACACTTAGTCAAGAATTAAAAAATTTAAAAAATGTCAATCAGGGATGTAGAGCCAAAAATGAAATGAAATAGAGACATTGATATATAACCAAGATGGGGTCATCTCTCACATATCTTTGGGATGGCAAGTCTATTAAACTGTGCAAGTGATAGATTAAACGGATCTAACATTAGCCCATTAAATTGCCTAACCATTCGAAC
>MU191211.1:1333-37319 GCA_016904865.1 Pissodes strobi | reverse complement strand
CGTTTTTATGACATACCTTTTAATACCGTTTATTTCCACAGGGATGCACAAATTAAATAATTCTCTAAACCGGTCTCGATTTAGGGAAGTAAGACTTTTAGGTTCCTCATCTCTGAAATTATCCACTTTTTATATTTCTTTTAATCAGTGTCTGTGATATTTCAGGTAATTTTGCAAACCATAGCGGTGCATTTTTTACATTAACTAAAATTAGTGTTGGAATAGATATTACGTTTTCTATAAATTGTAACTGAATGGAATGGAACACGACTAACCTACACCTTCCGGCTGCCTATTCCACACACTGAGCAGGTGAAAAACTCTTTTATTTATATGGGGAAAAAATATTTAATCATCTACCTCTTGAAATTAGGTCTATAAAATGTGTAATTAGGTTCAAGAAAGCTGTTAAAAAAATGCTAGCCGCTAAAGCATACTACTCTCTTGACGAATATTTCAATTCTGTCTTTCCATAAGTTCTCTCTAATATATTGTTAATACATATTTTAATTCATGTTATTTTTGCATATTTTATATTCAATTTTGCTATGTTTTGTTTGCTTTGTTTGTTTATTTTAATTTTACAAGGCTTTATCAACAACCAATGTTATGATAATAAAGCTATTTTTGAACTGAATTTGAATTTGAATGTTTGCACAATTAGTTAAGTTACGTATAACACAGTATCGTTCCTTATCGGGAATAAAATTGCTTATGTCTTAAAAGTCCACGGATGCTTATGCTTTTCAGTTCTTTCCCAATCTATAACTTCCATTGAGGATAGCAGCATTGCTTTGTTCGAGCTCTAGATTTTTTCGCAGTCTTAAATTCCAGTTGACACACGTCTTGCTATTTTCATTAATGTCTTGGTAAGAAGACAATTTGAATTTAGGACAGTATGAAACTGCTAATTCTATTCTTTTTTATTGACGTTTTCAAATTGACCACGTCTAAGTATACTTCTCGTCACCTACCATCTCATTACATTATTACATACAAAACAATTGACCATTTTAAATAACTTTTGTAGAATGATTAGTAAAATAACTTTTTTCTTAGTTTTCACTGTATATTTTAATAAATACTTAACATGTTTCGCCAGCACTGTAGCTTCGTCAGAAGGATTATTGAATGTGATAAATAATGTAACAGTATTTTGTACAAGAAGAAGGGTTATAAACTAAGAGTGGTTAGATAGAATTGTTTCGTTTTTTCAACAGTGGATAATTCCGATGTATTATATTGCCTATTTAATAAATATGTTGAACAATGGTGACCTATTTAGGTCTAATTGGTCTTTCAATAAAATATCGGAGTTTTTAACTTTGTTTATTTCCATAGATTTAAGCAAATTCAGTTTGAAACCGTTATTTTAGCAACACATTGCGATAATAAAGGTTTAAAGCTAAATTATATAATAATGAATAATAACGGTTTAAAACTAAAATTCCATGAATCTATAGAAATGTAAAATTGTTTCGTTTTTTCAACAGTAGATAATTCCGAAGTATTATGTTGCCTATCTATTGAATATGTTTAACAATGGTGACCTCTTTAGGTTTAATTGGTCGTTCAATAAAGTATGGGAGTTTTTAAGTTTATTTGTTTCCAATGGAAAAACGAAACAATTTTACCTAACCACCCTTCTACTTGTACAAAATACCGCTACATTATTTATCACTTTCAATAATCCTTCGGACGAAGCTACAGTGCTAGGGAAACATGTTAGGTATTTAATAAAATATACAGTGGAAACTGTATATTTAGTGAAAAGTTATTTTACTAATCATTCTACATAAGTTATTATGAATTTCCACCAAGTAAATGCCGACTCAATACATTTTTTAAATATCTTTCCTTAGCACAGAGATAAAAAAGAATATCGGTGACATCAGCAACTTCCTTTTTTCTATAAACTGGCATAGCCACCTTTTGTTTTGTTCATTTAAATATTCAAAATATAGCATAGATTTATAAAAAACATAGATGTTTTAAATTTGCTAATAGTGAACATATCTCGAAAATGTGTTTTTTAATATCATCTCAGTCAATTTCTGGTTGTCTTCCTCTTAGCGATTCTTTTAATTCTTCTTGATTTATCAGTGCGTCTATTCTACTTATTATAATTCTTTATTTTTCCATCTTGCCATTTAAGATCTTGCATGTACCACCTTGGGTGTCTTCTAGCAGCGATTGCCCGCTTTAGACAGACCCGTCTTTATCCATAGTTTTTATGGCTAAAGGGAGATCCTATGGCACTCGACGAGCGGTGTGTGTGTGCGAAGATGTTGATTGACACGGTTCTTGAATAGTTGTAGGTTGCAATTCGGGAGAAACAGGTGTCCTGGGAGTGAGTTCCACAGTGACGCTGGACAAATGAGTCCTTGTAAAGCGACGCGCGACGTTCTAGGTGTTTCTAGCTGTACAACAAACGGGTGCACTCTTGCCGTCTGTCGGGACTGTCTGACAGGCATTTCTGGGATGATGCTTGCCAAATCCTGGGAACAACTGCCATGAAAATATCTGTAAAACGGGGATATCTCGGCCACATATCTGCGGTGTTCCAGGCTATCCAGATCCCGGGTCAACTCTGGGTTTCAGTCGAGATGCCCAGCTCTCTTCTGAATGGAATCCATCAGCTTTAGGGTGTGTTTAGGTGCGGAACCCCAGATGTGTGAGCAATATTCTAAGCACGGTCTTTTTTCCGCTTTGTAGAGCAAGAGCAGCTGCGGTGTATACTGTTTTTTGTTGTTAAATAACGCACCAAGGTTCAATCATATATGCGTGATATGGGCCAATATATCTGCTGTCGATCTGTGTTTGCGGAAGCCGTATTGGTTATCGCTAATTATTATTCTGTTGGTCTCGAGGCACTTGAATAGTGGCTGATTCATTACACCTTTCATGACTTTGAAGATTATTGGAAGCAAGCCAGTTGAGCGAGAATTTGAGGGCGTGGTTTTCTTGTTTTGCAGGTTGCATTCGAGCGACTTTCCAAGAAGATGCGTAAATCCCTTCCCGTTAAGCCAGAGAAAAAAGTCTGGAGAAAATGGGTGTGAGTTCGTCGGTGCAGTTCTTTAACACGATGGTAGGTATTTCATCCGGCTCTGATGCCCTTTGTGTATCTAGCTCTTTGAGGATTTTACGAACGTCATGGTGGTGAAACTTAACTTCTGTCATAGTAGTGTTGATGTTGGATATGGTGGAGACAGCCTTGCAATGCATGGGAGATATTTGAGGTAGAGTGCGATGAAAACATTTCAGCGAACATGTTTGCGTTTTTTCTAGCTGTAGCGTTCGTCCGTCAAAGGTGGAAGAGACGTTTTTGAAAAGGTATTCCTTACTGCCTTTGCTACCGACCAGAAATTCCTGGAGCCATTGGGGCATTGCAAACATTTATTCCTGGTTCTTTGATTGTGCTTGTCCTTAGTTTCGTTAATAACACGTTTGCATTAGTTTCTCGCTTTAGTAAAATAATTGCGGCTTTCAGCGGTCTGATTAAGGCTGATTTTCATATATAGAACTGTGCACCGACTCTGCGCCTACCGTGCACCTACCGTGTCGTTTTCACTGGTAAATCAAAAAATTCCATGTTGCATATAAAACGCACTGAAGCCCTTATTTACATTTACACATAAAGGATTGTGCTACGACCGTGTTGCGGTCGTCCAGTCCTATTGTGAAAATGTAGAAGACCCGCCATGGTCGCAGCATGGTAGGCGCACAGTCGGTGCACAGTCCTATATATGAAAATCAGCCTTCATGCTGCCAGTACTCGTGGGCTTGTTATTTCCTACCTACAGCTCTTTCGTTTCTTTTGTCGAACCAGGGACTTCATTTTGACGGTTATCTCTTCGCAACAGACTGACGAGTAGTCACTGGCAAAGCGGACGTTGCGCCAAGGGAAATCTAGGTAGAACACCCTTAGATCGCCCCAGTTTGCAGAATAGTAATGCCAGATTTTACGAGGCAATGGTGGATTCTCCTGGAAGAGTGGCAATTCACAAATTGTAATAAGTTTGTGGTCGTAAGTACCTAATGGCGGACCAACAGTAATTGTATACTGGTCAGGATTTGCGGTTAGAAAAAGATCCAGGAGGGCGGCAAATTTGCCCCTCTCTGAGATCCTAGTTGGTTCGTCTACAAGTTGAGTAAGCCGCGGCTGATGGCAAATGCTTCAGCTTCTCTACCTTCGCTGTCGGTCTTGTTGTGATGTTTGAGCCAGTTGGTGTTATGGGCATTGAAATCTCCCAGAACGATTATTTCTGAATTGGGGTGGTCGACCTGTGTCGAATCAAAAGTGGTAGCTAGTGTTGTAAAATAGGTTTGGTAGGCACTGTCGCGCGGAGGGCGGTAGAGACAGCATATGAACTTGGTTAATCCCTTAGTAGTGAACTTGAGCCACATAATGTCAAGGTGGTTCGGTTCGAGTATTTCCTCGCAGTGACACGAAAGTTCGCTACGGATGAAAAGGTATATTTCGAACTTGTGTCTAAATCGGGAGTGTAGGTCGTAACCAGGGTAGAGATAGTTTACTGTGGTTGTTGTAGAACATTCTTGTGTTTCTCTAAGTGCTAATATGTGTGGTCTATTTGTTTGTAGATGTTGGTGTACCCAATTAATGTAGGCCTCTTGTTCCAGAAATCTATTCGAAATTGGTTCGATATCCTTGCTGCCTGTGAAACGTTACATGAAGGGCCCCCAGGGCCACCCGGCGCCCGGAGATCTGAATGGTCGTGGAGTTTACCTTCGGAATGTTTTGATCCTGGGAGCGCCATTATGCCCATATATTCCTACTGTGAAACCCAGAAACACCAGCGTGGAAGCGTGACCTTAGCACCTTCCAGTTCTAGTGGGGTGGTCCTTCACCGGACGATGCGAGTAGGCTTATGCATCTACCACCTTGGGCCGCTTCTACTGGATGCATCGGCCTCAGACTTATTCCTTTGGTGGATCAGGGGTGAGAATGGGGTTTGTCGAGTCACTCCTCTGTGACGAGCTCCAGACTTTGTGCCTTGGTGTTCTTCAGCCTGTATGGGGAAATTGCATTCGATGGACCACATCCCGTGTCCGCTGGGAATGGTGGGAGCGTCACTCCCCGTAATCAATCTGCTGCCACCATTTTGTCGTTCCTCCTTGCTAACACAATGCAGATCCGCTTGTCACAAACTGCCAATGATCAGCTTCAGACTTTGTATTTCGGTGTTCTCCAGTGATGGGATTTGGTGGGCCACATCCCGTGGCAACTCGGGATGGCGGAGGCTCCACTCCCTGTAATCAAACCGTTAGTCGCACCAGTTTGACGTTCCTGCCTAAGTTATGAATAACTTTCCTTTCCTTGTCCTTCTAAGTAACACCATATTATTTACTGGGTATGTAAAGATGCACTTGAAGCATTGTAGGTTTTACTTGCAAGCCATTTCAAAATTACACATTTTTGGCGATTAGCATTTTTTTGATGAATTTCTTGCAATCGAAACATAGTGACATTACAATATTTACAAGGTATCTAACGATGCACTAGTACTATATTCTACACCTAGTGGCTTTTACTTGCGAGCGCTTTGAAAATTCCAATTTTGGCGGATAACATATTTTAATGAATTTCGCGAAGTCTAATCATGAAACAGTATATTATTTACAGGGTAGATAAGAATGCATTCCATAGTTTACATCTAGTCGTTTTTACTTGCAAGCCTTTCCAACATTTCAACTACAGTTCTAGTGCATATTTGTATATCCTGTGAATATTATATTATTGCTATGTTTTGAAACCCATAAATTCTTTACAATATGTTAACCGACTAAACTGTGCAATTTTGAAAATGTTTAATATTTAAATATGTCTAGTGTCTGAGAAATTCATTAAAAACTGTTACCAGCCAAAATTGTGAAATTTTAAAAAGGCTTGCAAGTAACTTGGTGCTAAACATTGCAACAAGAAACGTATCTGAACCAACAAAATTTTGTAGAGTCCTTATGAGGATCGGAAATTTGGATTATCGAAGAGTTCGCATGTATTGGGAGCCAAAATCCGCTATTTCCTTAATAGCTGAAAATTTAGAAACAACATGCACTTTATTTGAGAAGAGAATTGTATCAATCGAGTATGTAAAATATAGCCTTCATTTAACACCATAGGAGAAAGCAATTTGTTGGATCTTGAACAAGTTTACGGCCTCAATGAGCAATTAGTTCTATTCAAAGGATCTCTAATCATCAAGCAATACATCAAAAGCAAACCAACAAGTAGAGCGTAACATTCTTATTATTGTGTGGAGTTGCTGAAACGATATATGACTTTAAAATTAACTAGGGAGCTTTCACGGAGTTGAAAACGTAATATACGTTGCTTGGTCAAGGACCTGCTATTGCATTCTATTCTTTTGGTAGTTACTTTACTTCCTACTGGCTATTTAAGCAGCTGACCAAAAAACAAATATATGTGGCTGTGACAATTCGAAAAGACCGTTTTTCCAAACCGCTGCTTACAGAGCGTATGGAAAATAATGAAAAGTTCGAAAGAGGCTTTATGGAAAGTGTATAATCAATTCCAGTCCGTTTTTCCAAACCGCTGCTTACAGAGCGTATGGAAATAATGAAAAGTTCGAAAGAGGCTTTATGGAAAGTGTATAATAAATTCCAGTCCAGATCTTGGACTAATTTTGTTGGAGTGGCTCCACACCATATGTGCCAGAGGTGAGAAAAAAAGGAAAAACAATACATATAGGAGTGATATGTGTTCTACTTTTGAGGTATGAAGTATCGAGGAATGCCATTTAAACACGTAATTTCACCTATTGGTTTATCACATAATCGGTAAAGAAGTTCAGGTCACATTTAGGTTATATTCTTGGTGGTTCGCTGTAGACTTTTAGACGTAAATGCCGATGCCTTTTCCATCCATTGACGCTTGCGTACCAGGTAGTGTCACTTTATAAGAATAATGGAAGTATGATTTTCTTATCGTTCTCTATAGATTTTTTATCAGAACAAAAAGTGGATAGTATGCGTTAGCTATGGCTGTTGTTAACTCATGGCTGGATTATAGAATTGTTGAAAATGTTCGAGTATCCAAAAAGAATGTCCTAGATCCAGTACACTTTCGACAAAACTTAGCTGACGCTCTTATTATGTGGCAAATTGCCTGTAAAGAAACAAGGAGACACACAACATCCTCGGATTCTGGGCGTCCCTGTTCTAACAATGGTTCTCTGATTGCTCCTGGGACAAAGAAACAACATGGTTAATGTCGGTTTTGATATATTGATGTGTAAACATCTTACGCGGCGGTTTGAGGGTAAATCTCGGCAAATGGGACGGAAATGTGGGGACAAAAATGTGTAAACCGATGTGACATCACAGCCCATGCGCACTGAGGAGTAATCTAATTCAGGATGGCCTACAGTGGCTTTATACAGGACAGTGACGACAATGTTTGGTCAACGCACTCATTGGCTGCGCCATTTTGGAGCAAATTATGTTTGTTTTGGTTTGTGCCTGTGAAAAAGTTCATGTGATTTATAGCGATCTTATGCGTTTTTCTAGTCATTTTTTTGTGTATAGTTTCTGTATATTCAATTAGACATTAAAGTTATATTACGTTTTAAACTGTAGATTTGCTGCTTTCGTATGTACCAAGGTAGGTAAATAAGTGGTATTTTAAAGTAGATTATCTACAAGATTTAGTCAGAAGTAGGCTTTTACATACCCTGCAGGCCTTCCACCTTCTACACACCCACCAATACATTATAATCCTAAATGTAGTGATTTAAAAAAAGTGGGCATGTAAAGTTGAAGGGCGATTGTTTCACGAGTCTTTTTTGTCACACCAAAGACTGCTGTTATATTCTACTTTTTGTATTTATATGAATGTAGTAGATTACAAGGTGCATGCCGTTTTTGATATACAAGGTTATATTAGGCTCTTCTTTACCAGTTGAATATTGTATTATTCTACTTTGAAACACTTAGTTACTTACAGTATAAGCCGAGTACATCCACCATCGGGTATAAGTAAACAAGTTGTCAGTGTCATTAACCTTGTGATCACGATCACAGTCGAAATGTACTTTAGTCCCTTAGGATTAAATGAACCATTTTAGTCCTGGAAGTGTAAAATAGTTATTTATGCAACAAGTGTGTAAAGCTTTTTTTATGAATGGGAATATTGTCGCTTGAGCCGTAGGCGAATGCGACAATCCCATGAATAAAAAAAGGGTACTTTACACATGAGTAGCGTACAAAATTTTTTCTACTATCGAAAAATATATGAAAAAACAAAAATAATATTAAATTACTTTACGCACTAGTGCGTACAATAAATCACTTTACGCACTAGTGCGTAAAATATATTATTTTACGCACTGCCCTAAACGTCAAAAAATATGTCAGATTTACTTTACGCACTAGTGCGTAAAATAACTTACTTTACGCACTGCACACACACAATGCCTATTTTACGAATCATAGAGAGTGCGTAAAGTGAGTGCTTTACGCACGGTAGTAGAAAAAATACTTTAACATTTATAACCTTCCATGTTTAACATCATATAGTTACTGTTATGTAGGTATTAGGGCCTGGTTGTAAAATAGAGGCTTAAACTCGGCTTATTTGACCTACGACTGGTGGTTGAACTCCTTTATACATTGCTGTCAAATTAGATCATTTATCTGCAATGTATTTTAAATGGGATTCTTCAATCCCCAGTCTTGGTTTAGCTGACTCGAGCTTAGTCAGCATCGTACAACACAGTCTAAGTAGTAACATGTTCGTCAAATGTCATGCCTCAATTTGCTTAGTTAAGTGATGCGTACAGGGTGGCCCGTTTAAGAGGGGCCTATACCTTATCTCGAAAACTACGGGGGTTGGAAAAAAAATTTAAATACAAAAGTTATTCCTAGTAAAATGATCTTTATTTTTTTTGTATTGTTTTAATCGTCACTTTTTTATATACAGGATGGTCAAAGAAAGTTACACTTTTTTAAATGAAACACCCTATATTTTATTACATTTTTGGATTTTACTTAAAATTCTAAGTATATTTGATGTATGATGTTATACCTCTAGAGTTAATAGTTTCACAGCTATAAACAGTTGAAAATCGGTACTCTGACTACTTTTCACGTTGGTAGCAAGAAGACCATTAGAGATAGAGTAAAATTAATTCCACATTTCTATCTTAACTTTCCAAGAGCTATCTGATGGTGTTAACTGATGGTACCTGCGGAGGTACCAGATATGGTACCCATGGAACCACCTGCCAGTTAACACCGTCAGATAGCTCTTGAAAAGTTAAGATAGGAATGTGGA
The DNA here is from genome assembly GCA_016904865.1 of Pissodes strobi. NCBI lineage: Eukaryota > Metazoa > Arthropoda > Insecta > Coleoptera > Curculionidae > Pissodes > Pissodes strobi. The sequence continues at coordinate 28,006 of MU191211.1, read as the reverse complement.
ATTCATTTTACTCCATCTCTAATGGTCTTCTTCCTACCAAGGTGAAAAGTAGTCAAAGTACCGATTTTCAACTGTTTATAGCTGTGAAACCACTAACTCTAGAGGTATAACATCATATATCAAATATGCTAAGAATTTTAAGTAGAATCCAAAAATGTAATAAAATATAGGGTGTTTCATTTAAAAAAGTGTAACTTTCTTTGACCATCCTGTATATAAAAAAGTGACGATTAAAACAATACAAAAAAAATAAAGACCATTTTACTAGGAATAACTTTTGTATTTAAATTTTTTTTCCAATCCCCGTAGTTTTCGAGATAAGGTATAGGCCCCTCTTAAACGGGCCACCCTGTACATTACAATGTAGTAACGGATAACGGATTATCTTTCCTTGCAGGTTCATTTTGCACCAGACATGTGGGAGGAAAAAAGATGAGATAAGAAGTTAAAGCCAAATGCTATACCAACCATATTTTCCATTTGCAAACCCAGCGTGGAAAGAAAGGCTTCTAAGCAAAGTGTAAATTTGCCTTGAAATATTCAGATTCCATATCGAGGCTTTCTTCCGAGCAAACTGAGGAGACGAGAATGGATTGGATTTTTTACCATGCACATATTTTATTTTTCTGTAGAAATTGAAAATAGATAGTACAGTTATCACAGAACCTTGTCATAATATGGGTCCAAAAATAATTAGTAGATATGTAGTATTCCAATAAAAAATTGCTAGCAAGAAAAAAAGTAAATTAATGCACAAATATGCTAGTAAATCCTTGAAAAACTATTTGTATTAAAAAATTTAATTCGAGAAACTACAGTTTTTTCCATGTTTAAGGTTCCTTATTTAGCTTTTGTCAATAACCAGAGGTGTATTCCTGTTTTGTATTGTTTTAAATATATTAGGTAATATATGTATATTTTATTTAAGATTTTTTTTTATTGTTACCGTTTAGCATAAACCTTTATCGACAAGAAAGAAGAGATCGAAATAAGTTAATCAAACAACATTGAGTAAAATGAATATATTTATTTTAGATGAAATACAGGTTTGTCAAATAGTGTACCTACTTTATTTCCCAACATTATATGAAATGAACTTCTGCTCGTAGTCAACATCCATAAAAATCACTCGCGGATGCTGTGACAGTATCGCTACATTCCATGCGTGCGCGCGCACCCGCGCGTCATGTCTTCGTAATGCAACCAATCGTTTGTATGTGCCCTGGTGGTCTAGGGGTTTGCATGATTAGCCTTCGCTTCGGCGACTCGAGTTCAAACCCCGTCGGTGTTTAAATTTTTTTTAAGGTTATATTTTTAAACTGTTTTTTCTTGGGTATGTCTTGGGTTAAATTGGGTTAGCACCTGGTTAGTTTCCTTTTCTTGAGCCCCCGTAGCGAGCGGTAGCGAGCGGAGGGCCATTCGAAAAGTGAAATATGGCATGGAATGTAGCGATATACTGTCACAGCATCCGCGAGTATAAAAATCATGATGAATTTTTCATTATTCAGAATCCGGCCTTTGACAGCATCCTTATTAAATCTGATTTTTCCCTTCTGGTCAAAGCTCAGAATTGAAATAACTTTTATATTCTTTGTGTTTATTATACCTAATTAAATAAGATGTTTTTAACATGAACAAGTCTAAAATCTAGACATGATTTTATGGCAGCAGCTTTAATTTTAAATTTAGAAGTCCATGTAATGGAAGTACATCATGTCATCTTGTTTAAATTATGGTTTGCTTGTCCATATACCCATTTGCTGTAAAGAAAAGTGCTCTTTCTTGCATCTACTGCTGTATAAACTGGATACCTGCTTCGCCGCTTCATATATATTGTGCCGTTCAAAAGATTTTTTCGCGAAGGTTATTTCAAATATGGACCTAAAAATTACATTTACTATTTATAACATCACCTTGCTGAAAGATACCACAAATCATGGAGAAAGTACTAAAATTTCATGCCGTGAACACAGACGACCATTCTGATTATCACATTAAAACGTTATTAATAATAAAAACAAATAATTATTTATATTTACGTACCAATCTGTATCTGTCACAATCTTAACTCATAACCCCACTTACATTGTCAATTCAGCTGATAAGTGTCTAGTTTCGGTTGAGTTTCTGTTCCTTTCTGTACTACGCTCAAAAAAAGTCGGAAACATGTTCCTTGCCGCTTATACATGCGGCATTTTCAAATGCTATGTTAATTTCGTGGAAATTATTAAAGTTTTGTTAGCTAAGGGTCCGGTTAACATATTCCTACCATTATAGTACTTCAGTCACTTTATTTTGTTAGCTTTTTGCTAAAAAATGCAAAAAACGCGAAACTTCCATATAACCTTTAAGAAAATTTGCTCCAAAATGGCGGCCCTGGTCTATTGTCGTCACTGTCCTATAAAAAGTAAAAAGCCATTGTAGGACGGCCGCTAGATTTCATGTCCATGATGTCGATATAGGACATATTTTTACACGTCAGTGTCTAGAGTACTAGCAGACTCGCTCAATTTTGTTTTATATTTTCTTCTTCTTGAGCATACATACAGTGCACAAAAGGTAACGTATCACTTTGTATTTCAAGAGACTAAAACTGTTCTCACTCTTTACATACTAAATAAATAAATGTATAGAAAACTGTTGAGTATTATTAATGAGCATTATTTAGTCATAATGTACCTACACCACATTGTGTCCAGAGATCTAATTAGGTTTAAATTAATATTAAATATAATATAAATATATGTAAGAAAACACATACAAAATGTTACCTAAAGTTTTCATAGTTCATGACTGAGAGGGTTAAATAGATATTTAGTAATAGGGTATGATTATTCAATTAACTATTGTGCAATGAGCATTTAATGATGTCTATTAAGATACGAGCATGAGAGTTAAGATCCGAGCCGTAGGCGAATGTCGTAACGCATGCGAGGGTCTAAATAGACATTAAATATGAGTTGCATACACTATTTTTTTCTACAACCAGTCATAATAATGAGTTTTAAAAGTTTTGAAAGTTACCAAGTAAATTGTCTACGAACTCTCAAAACTGATAAATTTTAAATCTGTCATGATCATGTCTTTGATATCGACCGAATATTACTGTGATATTGAATTTTGATTGGTTATAACCCAGTTTAATAATGAAAAGTCCAGTATCACAATGAGCTTCATTATGATACTAATAGTAAATCCCTATTAAGTCAATTAAAGTATAGGAGTAGGAAAATTTGGTTCTTGTGTTTTCGGTATATAATTGTGCTAGTGTAAATATTATAAGTTACAAATCTACCTGTCCAATAGAAAATCATCGTACACTTTTATTCGAAAGAACGTCTTTAATTTGTAAGTAAATGTTTATAACCTCTATATACACATCACCAACATCACTGTATGTTTAATTTTGCATCATGTTCTCAAAAGTGTCATAATTTTTACCCATTTAGAAGATTACTCTAAATATTTTTCTGGAGCTGCAACATCGCGGTCGGGACCATAACAGTCAGATCGTGCATTAGTTTTTTTTTTATTACTTACTTATTAAGTTTAATAGGTTAGTTGGGTTTATCTCTTTTTTTAACATTGTCATCATGATATATTTTTCATAAATGCTGCACTTAGTATAGTACACTTATAGTGTGAGTCACTACAGATCTTCGCAGGCTTATGGGATTCGAACATCTATGGTAATTGGCATATCACTCATAGTAGTGTTGTCATTACTTTATCCAGGTGACCTAAACAAAACTGAATTGTCACATTGTCTACGCCAATTATAGCACAGCTGAATATATATTTCAAATATTTTTGCCATTTTTTGTTAAAAATTTTGCGATTCTCACGTATGAAAACACAATTATTTCGCGACCACTTGGAAGTCCTAATGATTATGTAATTCCAATTGTGTTATATTTGAAATTCGCTCGCGATTCAATTGCCTACATAATATCATTGTGTTTTAATAGAACGTTTTAATTTGCTTTTACTATCTTTTTATAATAGCGACCTTGGCTAAACTAAAGTGAAAGAGATCAAAATTTGTATAATAAAAGCATTGCTTTATGCAAATAGACTTTAAAACATATATAGCGAATGAGTATGCAAAAATATGATATGGTTCTTTGGGATATATGTATTTAAACAAGCATTTTGTATAAGTATCTAGCCAAACGAAAATATTTATTGTTGCATATCGGAGTGATTCTACAAACATCTATCAAATGTTTATTAGATATTATGTTTTCGTACAGGGTGCATCTATTTTTATTTCCAAATCTTAATAGTTAAACGAAATTAAGTCTATTTTGATGACAATAATGACACAGAGTAAGCGCATAATAAATGTTTTATCGAAAATTTAAACCCCCTAACAGTGACATTTTTGGGGACATTGACAAAGGGTAATTAAGTACAAAATTGAGGAAGGGAAGTTATAAATGGCATGCAAAAACTTATTTTAAAGAAGTTCAAGGTGTACATCCAAAGGTATATGTAATTTTTTTCTATAATTATTACATATAGGCACCATGAACATAAACCTATCTCAAAAATTTTCAAATGTGTTAAAGTAAATGAATAAAGAGCGGTTTATTTTTAATGACTCGTCAAAAGTAAAGACGTCAAAGGAAAATATATTATAGCTTGACAATTCCACAACGTATTAGGAACTAGCTAATGATAAATAGACATTAAATATAGCAAGGAAAAATATAGAGTAATTTGTTAATTTTTTGTAAATTATTTTTTTTTACATATGCGTCTCCGGCAATCAAGAAAACCCATTCTACTTATACATTGTCTATAGTAGCTCAGGAGATTAAGACTTAAATTCTAAATCATTTAAATGACAGTAAATTCTAATCATTTAAATGACATTAAAATCCAACAAACTAAGAACGAAAACTTGAATTATTAGAGATAGTTATGTACTAAAATTGCAAGATTATTTTTATATCTATAGTTATTATCATGAATTTGATAAAATATGTTTAAAAATATAAAAGACATTCGACGGTAAAACCACGGTGGTTATACAGCAAATTTCTATGATGATAATATACAGTAAAATACCGTGACATTTGGTCTATATTCCGCATTTCTTCCTTTTAATATTGTATTGAGAATGTCCGTTTAATAAATTAGCTTATCTTTAAACCAACTAATTTGTCAATAATCTTGAGGAACTTTACATCCTTATATAACTGAAGAAAGATAACAAGAACATAACAGTGTATAAGAAACATTATGGTACTTCAAGGCAGTTATGTTTTAAATTATTAATGTTGTTTAATATGCCATAATTTCGGTCTCACAATTATCTTTATCTCATTTAAATCTAGATTGTGTTACCTCTGCAGATCGGTGATCGGTGTATGGCTTTAGTAATAAATACTATACACTAAAATTAATAAAATCAATGTCAAAATATTACAAATATAAATTGTATTTTTCTTGTATAAAATCACAATACAAACTTTATACAACTAAAAATTACATTATAATACAAAATATAATAAGGCACATTTACAATCACTATCTACAAATGGAACTTTGGATAACAACATGTTGTCAGCTGGCAGTCTAAGTCTTCGAAGTCTTGGCGACATTATATTGGTTGTAGGTTAGGGGCCTTATGCATGGCAGAATGGGTAGTTGGGGCAAGCTTGAGCGTTTACACCAGCTGGGATCTGGGCGGGTTGAGCAGATGGGGCGGCTTGTGGGTATGCGGGGGCGGCGTTGTATTGTTGAGGGGCTGGTTGGAAGGCAGGAGCTGGATTGTATTGTGGGGCAGGATTGTATTGAGGAGCAGCTTGAGCTTGACCTTAAAGAAAATATAACATGTATTAAGAGTTGTTATATGTCTTTGCAACATGAACATCAAATTTTCATCCATAAATTATTATTTATTTGGATTAAAATAATGGAAAAAATGATCGAGCCTGAAATTGAAGTACTTAGAAGCAGGTATATTTTGTATCATGCCTTCATCAAAATAAGTATTTGGGCCGAAAAATTAAAACTTAATCGTTTCTTACAAGCATTATAATTTATTTAGTGGTTTATTTCGAGTTTCGATATTCCAATTTATAACTCTTATTTAAAAGATTTCTGTTATTCATACTCTCATCTCATGTGCAAAAAGCTTTCCTCTTTAATATATTCATATTCAAAAGTTTGGCAAATCTATTTAAATGACTAGAAATTGGTACATATTATTTTAAGATGAAGGTATTGCCGTATAGAAATGCTGGTATAAACCACGATAGTGAAGACTTCATTAAACAATTTTTTTACAGCTTAGAGAATAGAACAGTTTGAGATGGTAAGATATCGTTAGATGTATTTAAAGAAATAGATTTATTAATTAATATAGCCGGACGAATGATAACTTTCGTAAGTGACCGTTCGATGTGCAAAATATATTCAGTCAGTTCAGAAGACTACTTTATATACTTTATGACTTATAATCCTATATTTGAGTTTACTTTCATTATAGTTTAGGTTTTTTAGAATTATCAGGTTGCCCCCACGGCCACAGGGGTGCTATATGGAGAGGACTCCACCATCTCCTACATGTTGTCAGAGAGACAGAGGGTGAAATGGGAGCGATAATATTTCTGTGAGGTCGAGGAAGAGGAGTAGAGTTGAAGATGGCATTGAATCGAATATGATTGAGGGGCTAAACGATATTTTGGAATTATTGTTGAAAAATACAAATGATTTAAATACAAAAGTTGACCAATTATTGGCAGAAAATCGAATATTGAAGCTAGAAATAGAAAATTTAAAAGGATTCCAAAAATCTGGAAATCATATCAACAGTGGAGTGAGCTCTTCCTATGCATCAATTACTGCAAATAAGTCGAATAATAGCAAAATCTTGTTGGTGAAGCAGAAAGGGAAACAAAAGGATGTCACACAAATTAAGAAAGACTTACAAGAGAAAGTTAATCCAGAGGAATTAGGCATTGGAGTAACCATAGGGCGTACAACAAGGGATGGGGGACTCATACTAAGCTGTGGTAATGAAAAGGAAATTACATCTGTGAAATCGGCTATTCAGAGTAAGCTTGGGGATGATTACGAAGTCGATCAACCTAAAACGCATGATCATAGAATTAAAGTAGTAGGAATAGATGAAAGTGAGCATGGTGTTGCCAATGACAATATTGTTGACAGGATTGCAAAACAAAACGATCTTGATCAAAGTGCCAAAAATTTTAAATTAAAAATATTGAGAAGAACAAATGTTGTAAATAAAAAGTTTAGCATTATTTTCGAACTTGATTCTAACACTTATAATTTGTTTATCAGTAAAGAGAGAATGAATTTGGGTTGGAATAGATGCAAAGTTTTCAATGAGTACGGAATTATTAGATGCTACAATTGTAATAAGTACGGTCATTTACAAAAGGAATGCAAGGACAAGAGAACTTGTGCTAAATGTACTGGAGACCATGACGTCAAAGACTGCAACGAGAAAATGCTTACGTGTATAAACTGTGTAGAATCGAACGGTAAATACGGTATGAATTTATGTACAGATCATACAGTTTGGGACAGTACAAAGTGTGAAACATATAAGAGACTAGAAAAAATGAGAAGGAATAAATTCCTGCAATAGCAACTAAATGAAAGTTTTGATTTAAATTCTAGTTTTGTATATTTTAATTGTCAGGGATTTCTTAATAATAAAGACAACATAACTGTTTTAATTAATGAATGGAAGCCAAAAATATTGTTTTTGTCAGAAAGTCACGTGTCTGAGGATGTCGAAATGGTAGAAATGAAAATGAACGGATACAGAGTGGAGAGATGCGTAACGAATAATAGAAGAACTGGTGGAGTGATAGCATTTATAAGAAACGACGTTAGATATAAACTTGTAACAGTAGAATGTGTAGAAAATTACGTGTGGTTATTGTCGGTTGAGGTTTCTATGTCTAGAATTAAGTATTTATGTACTGTGTTGTATCATCCACCGCAAACGGAAAATGCCAAATTTGTTGATTATTTTAATGAATATTTGGATCGTGTCAGTGTGTTTGGGGGGGTCAACATTATAATGGGAGACTTTAATTTTGACTTGTCAAAACCGTCATTCTATGGTGAAAAAATTATAAATAACGTATATTTAAATGGATTATCCCAGATTGTTGACACCCCTACTCGCATAACTGATAGAAGTGAAACTCTAATAGATTATGTGATAACAAATGGTAAGGATTTGGCATTCAACGTTCATATGACACCTAAGATTAGTGATCACTGTATACTGTCTCTTCATCCTAAACAATTGGAGCCTAATGGCAATGCTGATGTAGAAGTTTATAATAGGTGCATGAAACACTACGACAAAGACAAATTACATGACGTTTTGTTTAATACTACGTGGAATACAGAGAGTGGCAACGTTAACGTTTTAGCAAATGATTTTGTAAATAAGATTGAAAATATTGTACATAATATGTGTCCTAGGAAAAAAATTATAATCAAACAGAAATATTTGAATAAGGCATGGATAACGAGTGAGATTAGAGAAAATATGCATGTTAGGGATGGATTGTATGTAAGAGCGGTTGCGGAGAACGGTGCGGAAGTATGGGGCGAGTATAAAAGAGTGCGTAATCAGATAGTTTCACAAATTAAAAACGAGAAAGAACGATTTTTTAGAAATACTATTGATAATAATAAACACAACTCGCGCGAAATGTGGAAAAATTTAAAATTATTGCTTCCTGAAAAATCGTCAGACACACCATATGAAATACATTTTGAAAATCAAACACTTAATAATGATTTACACATTGCCGAGGAATTCAATAAATACTTTGTTAATAGTATCAATGAAATTGTGAGTAGTATTCCGAAATATTCTCCCCAAGACAGAATTACATTTGTTTGCCGCGAACTGAATGACGGTTTTTCAAAATTTAGGTCGTTGTCGATGACTGATATTAAAAAAATACTGAGAGAAATGAAAAGTGTAGGAGGTGGTATGAGTGGGATTTCTACGAATGTTTTGCGTGATGTTTGTTGTGTAGCAGCTGATCGTTTGTTAAATGTTATTAATACATCGCTCTCAAATGGTGAGTTTCCCGATAAATGGAAAGAATCGACTGTGATTCCTGTTCCAAAGATCCAACGTACATGTAATCATAATGAGTTTAGACCAATAAATACAGTCGAAGTTTACGAGAAGGTGTTAGAGTTAGCAGTAAAAAAACAATTACAAGAACATTGCGATAGGAATAACATCTTGGTGTCAAATCAGTCTGGATTCCGTGTGCGCCACTCATGTGAGACTGTAGTTATAAATACTTGTGATATTTTTAAAAAGCAGTTGGATAAGGGTAACTTTGTTATAGCAGTATTTTTAGATTTTAAAAGAGCCTTTGAAACTGTGGATAGAACTATATTGTTGAAAAAGTTGCAGAGTTATGGCATTACGGAGACAGTACTAGGGTGGTTTTCATCATACTTGCACAACAGGCGTCAGCGAGTTAAGTTTAAAGATTGTGTGTCGAAGTCTTTGCGTGTGGAGCACGGGGTGCCGCAAGGAACGGTCCTGGGCCCACTATTATTCTTGTTGTATATAAATGATGTTGTTAATGTTGTAACTGAGTGTCAAGTCGAGCTTTTTGCCGACGACACAATGATTTACTTGTCTGGAAATGACTTGGAGCATATGCAGGAAACTCTAAATAGGGAATTAAAAAAATTATTTAATTGGCTTTGTAAAAACAAACTGTGTTTGAACTTGTCAAAATCAAAATTCTGTTTATTTGGCAAAAAAAGGGTTTTAGCAAATGTTAATGTAGAATATATGAATATAAACATAAATAATGACAGAATTGCATATGATAGTGGAGTTAAATATCTAGGGGTTATTTTTGATCCATACCTTAGTTTCTATGAACATTGTGATTACATAACTCGTAAATTTTCAAAAAAAGTTAGCTTCATAGCAAGGGTTGGAAAACAATTATCGTTGAGTACAAAGGTAATGTTATACAACAGCATAGCTGCACCGCACCTTGAGTTTTGTTCCACTCTTATGTATGGCTTGCCTGCATTTAAGATCGATCGTATGCAGATTGTACAGAACAGAGCTATGAGAGCGATACTACGGTGTAATAAGTACACCCCGATTTCATCAATGCTCCGCACACTAAGTATGTTGTCTGTCAAACAAAAAATTTTAATAAATACTCATATATTCGTGTTTAAAATTAAAAATCGATTGTTACCACCCTATATTTGTAACAGGGTGAATTTGTTAAGGGATGTGCATAATTATAACACCAGAAATTATACTGATATCGCAATATTAAATACATGTAACACTAACTTGATGCTTAACTCTGTGATGTATAAAGGTTTTATAGAATTTAACAAGTTACCCATCGAAATAAAGAACTGTGATAATTTTAATGTTTTTAAGAGATTATTGAGAGCGCATGTGTCTAGTGCTTGATTTTATCATTTTGAACATTGTGTGTTTGAAAAATGGATTCATTTTATCATCTTATTTTATTGTACATGATTTTATTTTTATTGTATATTTTCATTCTGTGTATTTAATTTTTTTCAATGTTTTTCCATATAGCTATTTATGCTCAATAAAGATTATTATTATTATTATTAAAGTCATAGGAGCAGAAACACTAATAATCAATGTTTAAGTTTAAGAATGAAGGAAGGTTCTGATTAAGAGAGAAAATAATGTAGAGGCACCAAGACACATTATCATCGTTGAATAGAAAATATTTGTATTTGAATTCTTTATATTGAAAAATGCAATATCTGTAATTTCTTACCAGCATATCCAGGTGCTAAAGCTTCAGCTAAACCTTCTCCGCGATAATCACCATCTCCAATGTATTCACCACGGTCCAATCTTTGCTGAACGTCGGAGGAGTATTGTCTTTGAGAAGCAGGGGCGTACTGTTGGGGGTACACCGGATTGTATTGGGAGACTGGAGCTGGAGTTACGGCTGGTGCTTGATACTAAAAAAATCATAATTATTAAAAATGAGATTTAAATTGTTAAAATAATTTATGGCGACAATAAAATTGTGGAACAAAAGCATTCTTTATAGGGTTTTTTCCGTATCTTTTGGAGCATCTTTAAAGCTTTTAAATTAAGACCTAGAAAAAACTTTAAATTACCAGAGTTGTACATTTTCCTGGACGGTTTCAATGTGACATCGATAAAGTATTATTCGGGATTTAGTAGCGAACGGATTATCCGATTAATGAATTATACTTATACAACATATACAACTTTTGCATTTAAACTTTTTTAAAATGTTAAAATAATATCTCTATGGGTGCCCCAAAATATATGGAAAAACCCTGTACATTTGAAAAAGTTGAGAAATAAATTATATCTATGAAGAAGAAATACATACAAATTACTAATCATCTAATAAGTATCGACAAGTAATAATTGCATAAAAGAGCTAGTATTCAATATAAGTGTTAGTTGTCTGCACTGCTTTAATCTACTAACTTTTACTTTATTCAAATTGAAATAAATAACTAAATTTATAAAAAAATATTTGAGAACCGAATCAATAAAACTTCAGAGGTTTTTACTTACTTGTTGGTATTGAGAAGGTTGTTGGTATTGAGCTGGTTGTTGGTATTGAGGGGCGGACTGAGCGTACTGTGGAGCGGCGTTTTGGCTAATAGCAACCAAGGGGTTGGTGCAGTCAGGGTAGTTGGGACATGATTGAGGGTTGACACCAGCAGGGTAGAGGGCAGCTGGTTGACCTCCTGCAAGAGGACCTTGATATTGTTGGTGTTGACCAAGAGCGGAACCCGCGAAGCAGACGAAGACGACCTGAAAGTGAAAAAAAAATAATTGAATAGATATATATGTTTAATTCAATATTTAATTATATAATTTATTTGCTACGAAAAAATAATTCTAACTGCATTAACTCTGCTTTCGCATCGTGGTAAAGTAAAATTCGCTGATTATTGTTACATTATTATCATGCCGCCAAGATAATAATCGTTCTTATTAATTACTGGTTTGAAATTTAATAAACATTAAAATAATTTGATTTGCGCTGAAGTTCTGCAGCTTCACCATTTAGGGGTGAAACTAACAAGTATCCTGTTCGTTTAGTACCTTCTGTCTTGCGCAAACAAAAATGTCCTATATAGTCTCTGGAGGTACGGATTAATCCCAAGAAACATGAACCTTCACAGAGCCACTGCGATAATCTAATATCTAACCATCATTTAGTAAGAAGGAAATGTAGATAGTAACATAAAATGAGATATGCAGATGTTCTTCTTATGGACAAAAGACGAACCAAATTTATGCAATATATTCATTATATGAACTTCATAATTTGAAATTAAAACAATGCCATGTTCTCGTCATTTTGTCTTAATAATAAAATATAATATATTACAGTTACATCGGTATAACTGCAAACATCACTCAAATGGAACATTTTTGAAATAAAACCAAAGCCTGCATAACAACGTAACAATAGAAATGATTATACATTTAATATGATTGTTAAATTTCTTAGTAATTTAGAATGTTTATTTTTTTAAATTAGCAAAGTACTATTGAACTACACTTTATAAATTCCTGAGGTTAAACAATGACCTAATGCAGTATTGCAAAACACAGGACGTAACAGTCGTTGTTGAACTCAGGCGCATTGTTAGAGAAACGTGTTGAACTTAGCTTGACATGAGGCGCTACCGCTAATTAAATTTCAGAATGTAGTTTATGTCATAATAAAAGACACAATAATAGCACAATAGCGGTTTTGTGTAGGTGAATTTATGGATCGCCTTAAACGCCATAGTTTTCCATAAAGGGATAATATTACTTGCGTTTTTGAATAGGTAAATATGAACACAATAGGTTAACAATATTATTTATCAACTTTCATCAAGCCGGTCGTACCTTTACACTAATTTATTTCCTAATGTTGTCTAATCTTGTTTTCATGCTTGTCTATTTCATCCCTTATTATATTATCAAGCTATCGACAATAAAGAAAATAGAAAAGCAATATATTTGTGTCATTGGTGTACATGCTTCTGTAATTATTTTTTTCTTCAAACTTTTCCACGTTAAACGCATAACGTACATTTTTGCACAACTTTTTTGTTAGTTTGGGATTTCTTTTATTAGATTTTATTTTAATAATACATGCGCAACTGAGACTAAGTCTGAGCCGAATGCGTTCACTTGTGAGATATCTATATGTTTCTATGATAGTGCAGATTGATAATAATCTTCAAATTATGTAATCGAAAGAAACAGTCCGAAAAGAAAATAATTGCCTTTTTAGAAATTGTATTGCAACAATAGTGACAAAGTAAATCGAATTAGGAATTTTACTAAAAAATTGTTCAGAACACATTAGTAGAGTTCCAAAAATGTTTACTCTTTTCTTTAGTTTTCCTAAATTGCTATTAAAGTAATATTTTAATGTTTTGTTTTAATTATGTCAGATACCGTTCGTATATAGATTTTCCACTTTTGCTGACCCCATCTATTATTTTGAATAGAGATTCTATTTGGTTTGACTCGAACTGATAACCCAAGAAATTCTTTAAGCAATATAAGATTTTATTCAGCTAGATATATTCTGTTCTGGAGGTAGGGAGTAACTAGTAACCGAAGATTTTGGTACATGCTGTAATATTTTAGAAATAATAGAATTAGAATAACAAATACAAAAGAGAATCCCTTTTCGCATTCCTGGATCTACAAAAATTAAGGAAATGATCTATAGAGAACTTTTAGGAGTGGATGAAAATTGTGCATAGACTCGTTCGGTTATACTCTGTATGGGAGTAATTTTTTTTATGTACATTCACTTGAAATCAATATTGAAGTACTCAAAATCGCTGTGCCGACGATCTAAACTACTAATTAATAAATAAAGATCAAAACTTGTTTTAAATATTACCGTAATTACTTTAATGGATTAAAATACTTAGCATTATTATGCTAAGTAACTAGTATGCTAATGTATCATATTTGTAACTTGACCGCCAAAATTGTGAAGAGTGGGCGGTTAAAAGTATTATGTTTACCGAAATGCAAATATAATAATTACAATAATGGATATTCTTATAGCATTTATTTAGCTCAGAAGAAATCTTTTAGAAAGTGTGGGGTTTAAGATGGAACACCTCAATGCGTTACTGAAAATGAAGGTCCGCTTGGAAGGTCAATTATTGAGAATTTCTAGCACATTTAATATATTTTTTGTTTATTTGTTGGATTCTTATGCGGGCAAAACCAAACTATTTATACGAGGATAACTTACACATACCTAAAAAGGAATGTGGAATATTTGTGGACACTTAGAGATTTACTAATCTCTTTATTATCAAATAGTTCCCTTAAGCCTCCAGGAATCATCCTGTTCATAAGGATGATGATATTCATTAGGTTAAAACTTATTTTTCGCCTTCATGATCAATGTAATTGATTAGAGTAAAAATACCCTTGCGAGAACCTACACTCCCTGCTCACTAATATATTTTCATAATTTCATCTATCGAAAATCTCAAGTAACACATTCACCCCGAAGATGCACAAAATGGTGTCGAAACGTAGAGTTTATTTGCAAAAGTAAGTATTATATTATGGTTATAAAATTATTAAAATAATAATAAGAACTGGCGGCATTGAATGAAAAAACTTAATTTGTAGTAATATCAGAACACATATTGTAATTGTCAAAATAGAGAATAGATAAATACATTTTTGTTATTGCGGAGTTTATTTTTTTATGGAGTTAACGCAAATTAATGCATTCATTTATATAAAGATGAGTTTCAAATTCGCATTCTATGTGACTGTAAATTCTTCCTTGCCAAAACGCTTCTAATGATTACAAAATTTGGTTTTAGAGAACACTGGTTTAGATAAAATATTAATACACTTTCTTGATTTTTTTTTGCTTATTAATGGCATAATATTTTGTTCAAAAGATGGATTAGTTATGAATAATTTTTTTACCGTATTATGTATTACGAAGTTTTTTCTTAACCATTAATTTTTGCATACAACATTTTTTTAAGTTAAAATATTGTTGAATATTTCGTTCGAGCAATAAGTTTTTACTTCTTAGGACTTAGCTTCTAATTTAAAAACTGTAGTTTCTGCCTGGACATATTACTGGAACCAATTAAGTTTGTTTTTTTAATTTTATTGTTAATCAAAATATATTACTATATAGAAATATTATTAACCTCTAATAGACGTTTATCCCTTAACAATTTTCTTATAAACTGCCGAAAAAACCCACTTCTATAATCTGAATGAACATTCTTTCTTGGTAATGATACTTCTCCGTAAAGAAAAACATTGTTATTTAAAAAATGTGCCCTAAGTATTATTCTCCTTGAGTGTTTGCCTTATTTTTAATAATTTCATTATATTGCAACAGCAAGAAAAGATACATCCTATGCATTAAACTAAAATGAAAAAAGTGACTATTAATTTATGGAATAACATACACCGCTAGAATTCTAAAGCAAAAAACTTACCAGTTTTACAAACATGTTGTTTCTGTTTTTGCTGACAAATGCAAATGACTGCCTATCCAAAATTCTCGTTATTATTTATACCAGTACCACACCCCAGGTTCTTGCGACAAGTAGCCCTGAACTTAGTCGAAATTCAATGTAAAAATCTGAACCAATTATTGGTTCTTGTGCCGGTTTGATATGAAAAAGGATCAGTGTACCTTGCCAACTTTCTTAAGGTTCGCTTCATGTACCGCCGGCCACTTCATTTATTATTACATGGATACCGGATATCAAGTACAGAGTGAGTACGTATTATATTTTGGGACATTAATGACATTTTGTTTTGCAGATCTATCATAAAACATTTCCTTATTTTAGCCATTTAAAATTAAACTACTTACATTAAGGTGGAATATTTAATAGCATTATATACTGTATATCCTAAATAAACACGTACGAAATAACCAAATACAATGTATATTTTATAAAATTTTGTTACCAACGTTATACAATATATATTTTGTATTAAACACCTTACCTAACTATCTATTTTGGTAACTTGCACTAATTTGTAATAATTAATAGATGGCCCCCTTATTAATTGATTTTTGTTCTTTAAAGGGGAATATTCAACAACTAAGTATTTTATTAAACCGAATGCAAACAATATTCAATAATTTAATATGCATGCAAATCTCTTTATTTTAGAAGTTAGGTTATATTTTATAAAGTAAGAGTTTTAGCGTGGTTTTGTCCTAACACCGTTGGTAATTTGAAGTCGACTCAACTTTTCAGTATTGAACTTAGTATATTGATACCTAGATTATGTAGAATATTATCAACTTCTTTTTCGACAACTGTGCGGGAAGCACATGCTTTCTAGGCAATTTTTCTTTGAAAATGTTCACTACCTTGGCCGGAAAGTGACGAGTCTTAGAGATAAAAGGAAATCATCTTTTTTATCAATATATTTGCTTCACCCATCAAAATTGCTCCCGTAGACAGCTACAGTTGAATGCCACCATATAACTCCATATGTAACGCGGCAGTTTAGATTTATCATAAGCGTTCAATTTCTTAAGAGTTTTATTTCAGACGGTTGTCGAACAAATAAATAAATACTTGTTTTTTCCTACTCGCATAATTTCAGGACTTGACTACACTTCTTTCTGATTGGAACAGACGCTGAGATATAAGAAGAGAATTATAAGCTAAAAATAATAGAGTGGAAAGCTCTTTGTACTACGGTATTCGGGAGTTGATTTATATAGATTGAGATAATCAAACACTCATCGTATGATCGAGGAAGTGGTTTTGAGCCTAATGTAAACTGCAGCAAAAAGAAGACATTAGTTCAAGAAAAAAAATCAGAAGCTTAATTGCCATGAACAGTATCGTGACTGGTGGAGATGACCATATTTTAAATTTAGATTCCAATATGCACCGAAAATGTGACAGATAACTGTATTTTTATATGTATTGTTGTTTTTTAAAATGATTTAAAAAATACGGTGAGTGCTTAAGAGTGAAAATTTCAACAATGAGAGATCAATATTATGAAAGTACTTTTTTGTGTTCTATATTTTCGAATTACTTGCCAAAACTTTGATGTTTAAAGCAAAATTTTACCTCGAAATTTCCCAAAAAATCCGCAGAAACTGCTGCGAACATTTTTCAAGCGATAAACAGCTTGAAGAATGTTCAGATTCTCTGATCCTGGCACATTTTCCCATATTCAAGTGAGATTTCAAGCCAATAAATCTACTCACTTACCATAAAAAATATATGCATCGATATGCTAAAAGTAAAATTGTGTCATAAAATCTACGAGAAACTCCATCTAATCTCTAAAAAATATCCACATTTTCCGATCCTGACTCATTTTTCCACATCAGCCCGTTTTCAATGAGATGTCAGGCCATTAAATATATAAACCTACATATTTTAACCTCAATATCATGTCAAAATATTAAACGACATATTCCTTCAAATTTCCCATAATGCATCAAAAGCAAAGATATCTGTTCTGACTAACAAAATCGCCAAAATACTGAAAACTGGATTTTTTTTTCGATTCTCTGCATGCTTCAATTTAACCTCGATTTTCTCGTACTTACAGATCTCGTACGGAAATTTATTATAGAACGAATTTTACAAATTTGAGATGATGTCCCGAAGAGATCTATGCGTTGGCTGGCACGGCACGTACGCTTAAAACGTGCGGAAAGTTGTACTTTTTCGAACTCAAGTAAAAGTGTGCGGAAAGGCTTTAATAACACGTTTTGTAAATATACTAAGTAAAACATCTATAAACAATTCTGCCAAGGATATAGCACATTGCTTTCTCCTAACAAATACGAAAACGTCTAACACGTTATACCTACTTAAAAATTATCGAATTTTTACCAAATTTTAATCAGTTCTTCTTTGCAAATTTAAATTCCCCTGTAATATGTAGCATGTCACCTAAATATTGTGATTGTTAGATCTGAAATTTAAATAAAATAAATCCACTAGGTAAATAATATGCAATAATGTGCTTAAATATATACATTACTAAAAAAAGTAGCGTCCTTATTAAAAAGCTGCAGTTTTTACAAAATTGTAATTTAAAAGTAAAAAAGGCTTAAAATAATGGAAGATAGTATTCAGGAGGAAGATGAATTTATCCTCGAAGATATTTTACAAGAGACTAATAAAGCAAGTTTGGAGCTGCTTCCGGATAAATATTGAAATCGTTATGGAAAAGAATATGATGTGTTTATCAAATGGTGTGACATAAAAAAAGTCAAAAGCTTTAAAGAAGAGGTATTTTTCTTGCTTATTTTTCTCATTTAAGAAGAAGTGTTAAGCCGTCGACCCTGTGGTCGCGGTATTCTGTGTTAAAAATGGTTTTAAAAACCAGAAATGATTTAGATATCGGAAAATTTATGAAACTAACTGCTTACTTAAAAAAAACAGAACGTTGGTTATAAACCAAAAAAATCTAAAATTTTTACGAAAGACGAAGTATCGAAATTTATTAAAGGGGTCTTGTGACGTTAACCACCCACGGATCTTTGGGAATTGGTTTTATATAACCGCTTCGCGTCGTTCGGTCTTCTGCAGTCGCGTGCGGAAAAGTGACACTTTCCGCACTTGTTAGGTAAACTGTTATTCTCATACTGAAAATAAAAAAATCTTCAATTTGGGATTTTCAATCCGATCGATGACTTTCAATTCTGTTCAAAACGTACGAAAGTTTGGCTGCTCCAGATTATTCGGTTTTCAAATGTTACCTTTTTATTAAATCTAATATAGATTTTGGTCTAGATTCTCGTGAAGTAATTGGTTTTTCGAAAAAAAAAAAAAAAGATTTATCTTATTTTTTTGACCTAAAAATCGTTGTTTTTCACATTTTCTTTGAATAGTCCATTTTTCGACATTTTAGAAACAGAGAAGGATTTAGAGAGTTTTTTCCAGAAACTCCCTATTGAATTGTCGTCTCAGTTTTTTTTTCAATTCTTGCGAAATTTTGGGCTAGAACGATTCAAAGTGGCCCCAATACGGTTCCAAAGATCATCAAAAGGTACATGTCTAGAAACATGTAAAAGTTAAACTATAAGAAGTACTGAAAACTGAAACTTTGAAACATTTCGGAAATTACTTAAGCATCAGAATGTTCAAAATGTGAAAGATTTGCTCCTTCTTATTTACTTGTGCAGATTTCCGAAATGGCCGCCCTGTACTTTTATCCGACGGATGTTTTCTCGCTATTCTTGAAACAACATTCCAGGATTGTCCCGAATTTCGTTGCAATGGTGTGTTATTCTTTCTTTAAGGTATTTCCTGGTGTAAAATTGTATCGAATATACATTTGCTCATAAACCGAAATCCAATGGAGTAATGTCGGGCGACCTCGGTGAATAGACCCACATCGATATCCAAAGGTTTCTAATTTCTAATGGCACATTTAAGTTTTGTTGCTAGAACTGCAAATACAAGGCACCATTTATTATGTATCCAAAAAAGAACGGTCTAGTGAGATGAGTCCCAATAATACCCGCCCACACCCGTACTGTCTGTACTATTTCATAAGGATTTTCTGCATGCCAAATATGCAAGTTAATGCGATTTATTATTCCGTCTCGGGTGAAACCGGCATCGTCGATATAAAAAGAATATTAGTCAAATTTGGATTTTGCCTAAATCGTTGCAAGAACTAATTTGCGCAATTGAATCTTGCAACATAATCAGTGGGAAACATGGCATGCACCTCTTGGACGTGATACGGATGTAGCAGTTGTTTTCAAAAGATCTCATGAATAATCCACTTTGTCGCATGAACTTGAACCGACAGCTTTCTTACACTACTAAAGGGATTTTCAGCAACTTTATCCAGAATTTCCTCCTATAACTCAGGGTTCCCTGCTCTTTTTGGTGGCCTCTTCTCACCACGATCGATGCTGCAAAAATTTTCTAAAGTGGATTAGCTTAGATGAAACAGGTAAAAAATCAAAATTAAAAAAAAACTAAAAGTAGCTAATCTGTTAGCTACTTTTAGTATTTTTTTATGTCACTCGATTTTTTACCTGTTTCATTTAAGCTATGATGAACTCTTTAAAAAGTTCTTCGATGCGGCACTCGATATGGAAACGTATTAGAATAAATTCTTCATTCTTCTTGCCTCCACATAATTACAGAGTGCTTGTTCATAAGTTCAGTATATTACCTATAGGAATAATACTTCATTGCTTAAGTCTTGTGCACTCAATCAGATAATTTGGAACGTGTTGTCAATAACAAATTTTTATAATATCAAACGACACAGCCCAATGTGTTAAAAGCTGCCTGCCGGTCAGCGAGAGGGTGATGCTAATTAAGATGAACGGTCGACCATTTGATGTCAACATAATTCAACTCTATGCACTCACAACGGACCCTACTGAGGAAAAATTGGAAGTATTCTACTCCGATATTGAAAAGATCATATAAAAAGTGACGATATAAATATATACATGGGAGATCTCAACGCAAAAGTGGGAGACGAATCAGTGGATGGCATCGTAGGTCCCTATGGATTAGGAAACAGAAAGACAGATGCACAAGGTTGATACAGTTCTGGCAAGAAAAAAAACTAGTCATTAGTAACACCTGGTTTCAGCTTCCAAAGAGAGGGCTATATACTTGGAAGTCACCCCAAGATAAAGAGGGCAACATTGTTAGAATCCAAATAGATTATCTAACAATTAATGATAGATTTAAAAATAGTGTTCTCAACGCAAAGGCCAACCCATGATACGACGTAGACTCGGATCATAATCCAGTGGGTATAACTTTAAGAGTAAGGATTAAAAAGATCGAAAACCCAAAAAATATAAATTAAAAACGCCTGGAGCAACGCAAGCGATGAACAGAAAATACAGTTTCAGTAAAATGTCGACAGAAGGCTTAACCATCACCACAAACAAACAACGTTGGCCTTAACGAGGAGAACATCGAAGACACATGGACAAGCTTCAGAGACACTCTTGTTGGGACAGCACAAAAAACAATAGAAAGGGAAGAGCGAAGAAAGAAGCAGCACTGGATGACCAACGCCATACACTGATGGATCCCAGACGCACAGTAAAGAACAAAGATGAGAAAAAAAAACAAACAGATCCAAGAACAGATCAAAAATGCAAAAGAGCAGTGGATGAATGCAAAGTACAAAGAAATCGAGGAGCTGCAAGCACAACATGAGGACGGGGAACTACACGAAAAGATTAAAGGGGCCGCAGGTCTGTGGAAGCCCAAACATGTTTCTTTGATTGAAAATGGAAACAACGAAATAGAAATAGATCCAGAAAAACAAAATAATTTGGGAACAGTATCTAAAGAAACTGTTTCAAGACAACAGAACAATGGTGGGTCCAACTCTTAAAAAAGAGAGTAACCTTACAATCCTCACGACAGAAGTGACCCGGGCGATCGCAGAAACTAATAGCAATAAAGCACCAGGGGAGAACGCTCTTGTGGCAGAACAGTTGAAGAATCTTAGTGAGAATGCAATTGCCAAGCTAACTCATTTGTTCAACGCTATTTACGAGAGCGGGAGACTGCCAGATCACTGGGTGAATTCTACATACATCCCGCTTCCTAAAACAAAGCGAGACGGTGCGAGGACCACAGGACCATCTGCCTTATGAGCCACGCGGCAAAGATTTTCATGATAGTCATTTTCAACTGCATACGCACTAAATGTGACAACTACTTAAACAGAACCGAATACGGTTTTAGAAGAGGCACAGGCACAAGGGAAGCCGTGTTGGGTTTAACCCCTATGGCGGAAATATTCTTGGAAGTAAAGAGAAAGCTATTCGACTGCTTGGTGGACTATAAAAAGGCCTTCGACCGCATTCAACACAAGAAGTTAATACATATTTTGCAGGACATAACCCTAGACAGCCAGGACATAATGATAATCCGCAACATATATTGGAATCACCGGGGATGCATTCGAACAACAAATGGCAATACATCTTATATTAATATCGAAAGGGGAATTCGCCAAGGTTGCCTTCTATCCCTCTTACTAGTCAATGTATATACGGAGTATATAGTTAAACAATCGTTAGAAGACCGACCAGAAGGCGCAAAAATAAATGGTATCATGATCAACCACATAAGGTACGCAGACGACACTGTAGTCATGGGAGAATCCGAAGAAAAACTGCAGGCATTGATGAGCACTCTTACGGATGAAAGTTTGAGAATGGGATTAGAGGTGAATGCGGCAAAGACTAAGACCATGGTTTTAGATCGAAACTCACAAGAACAACATGTAAACATCGTAATCAACGACGTCACCCTCCAGAATGTTTACAGCTGTATATAGCTGGGCAGGGAAATAAATCATCAGCTGAACCACCCTAAAGAGATTAAAAGTTCTTCTTTTAGAAATAGCCAGGGCAAGTTTTCTGAAAATGCGAAATATATTGTGTAATCTAGGTTTATCCCTCGAGGTGAGACTAAGAACAGTAAAGGGCTATGTGCGGTCCCTACTATTATACGGCTGTGAGACATGGACGGCAAAGCAGGTAGAACTCCGGAAATTAGACGTCTTTGAAATGTGGATATACAGGCGAATGTTCCGTATAGCATAGACCACCAGAGCAACAAATGGAGAAGTTTTAACTAAAATGAATACCCGCCCTCAGTTAACAAGTATCATGAAGATAAGAAAAGCAGCCTATCTGGGACATCTAATGCGGCACGAGGAGTATGAACAACTACAAGTAATATTGGCAGGAAAGATCGAAGGTAAACGAGGCATAGAGAGAAAGAAAAAGTCCTGGCTAAGAAACATAAGAGACTGGAAAAACATGTATGGTAATACCCTGATCCATCGAGCCCAACACAGAGAAGAATTTGCCATAGTGGTCGCCAACATCAACAGAGACGGCACCTGAGAGAGAGAGAGACAAAGAAATAAAAACGACTGATGTTTTATTATATTATTATGATTTATTATTTCAATAATGTATTATACAAAAACTTAATTAGATTTAGAGTACCTTTTTTAAAGAAGAATGACCAAAGTATTTAAAAAATTTTATTCAACAACTCTGTATAATGACACCTGTCAGTTTTGGAGTGTAGTGGCAAGTCCGTGCCTGCTTCCCTGACGATGTAAAACTTCTACTGTAGTATGGTTTCTATGAGATTTTCTGGCCTACATACAATGTTAAAATTTCGTTTAATTATACAGGTTGGTTCAAAACTTAGAGCCGAAAAGGTAAATAATTGCTGGGTACCTATTTGACAAATTACCTCCCGATATACTCCCGAGAGTATCTAGACACCCTATATATCGGAGAAAATATCTTCTTTAATATAATTTGATGTTAGTTTTAGCGACGGCTCTGCAAGTTGCTGTCTAAGTTTTTACTTGTCCATGATAACAAGCGGCGTGGCCGCCTGTGCCTGCGGCACGCGCGAGGCCCTTCGGGCCTCGTTTGTGTGACCTTCGATCACACATTATTGCCACGCTCCTATCCGTACCGTGACCTATAATTAGAAAGCCCTTATAATTAGACTTACCAATCGCTAGTCTAATTTTACCGTGATAAATTTCTAATTGGTTGCCATGGTAACCGACTCGTCAACGTCAATAGTTAATTTTTAAAATCTTTATCTAAATACCAAATATTAAATCTCTAAGTCGTACGATTGACGAATCATGACGATTTTTTACTTTTTTTTGGTTACCATAGCAACCAGTTATTTAGTATCAAATTAGGCTTCATAAACAATCCTAAGTACCATACTATATGTTTTATTAGTGATATACATATTATTAATTGGTTGCCATGGTAACCGACTTGTCAACGTCAATCGTTAATTTTTTTTAATCTTAACCTAAATACCAAATATAAAATCTCTAAGTCGTACGAATGACGAATTATGAGAATTTTTTACTTTTTTTGGTTACCATAGCAACCAATTTTTTAGTATCAAATTAGGCTTCATAAACAATCCTAAGTACCATACTATATGTTTTATTAGCGATGTACATATTACTAATTGGTTGCCATGGTAACCGACTTGTCAACGTCAATCGTTAATTTTTTTAAATCTTTACATAAATACCAAATATCAAATCTCTAAATCGTACGATTGACGAATTATGACGATTTTTTACTTTTTTTGGTTTCCATAGCAACCAATTTTTTAGTATCAAATTAGGCTTCATAAGCAATGCTAAGTACCATACTATATCTTTTATTAGTGATATACATATCATTAATTGGTTGCTATGGTAACCATGTTGTCAACAAAAAATGCTAACATACTTTCACCTCTACTTATAAATTGACATCGATAAAAGAAAAGTTGGTCCTTGTTTACACGTACAAAATGCCAAAAAACGTTAACTTGTCCTGTTTTCACACCCTGTATATTAACACATCGTAACCAAAATCAATAGACTTCGATGGTTCTTGGACCTCTATCTATATGCCAAATTTCAAGTCGCTATCTTCAAAATTGCGACCTGTCAATGCCTATAAACCGTAACTTGTCCCTTTTTCACACCCTGTACATTAACCGATCGGAACCAATATTAATAGGCTTCGAGGGTTTGTGAACCTCTACCTCTATGCCAAATGTCAAGTCGCTATCTTCAAAATTGCGACCTGTAAATGCCAAAAAAACGGTAACTTTTCCTGTTTTCACACCCTGTATATTAACCGGTCGTAACCAAAATCAATAAGATTCGAGGGTTTGTGAACCTCTACCTTTATGCCAAATTTCAAGTCGCAATCTTCAAAAATGCGACCTGTAAATGCCAAAAAAACAGTAACTTTTCCTGTTTTCACACCCGGTATATTAACCGATCGTAACCAAACTCAATAGGCGTCGAGGGTTTGTGGACCTCTAACACTATGCCGAATTTCAAGTCGCTATCTTCAAAATTGCGACCTGTAAATGCCAAAAAACCGTATCTTGTCGTGTTTTCACACCCTGTATATTAAGCGATCGTAACCAAAATCATTAGGCTTCGAGGGTTTGTTGACCTCTACCTCTATGCCAAATTTCAGGTCGATATCTTCAAAATTGCGACCTGTAAATGCCAAAAACGGCAACTTGTCCTGTTTTCACACCCTGTATATCAACCGATCGTAACGAAAATCAATATGTTCCGAGGGTTTGTGGAGCTCTAACTCTGTGCCGAATTTCAAGTTGCTATATTGAAAATTGCGACCTGTAAATGCCAAAAAACGGCAACTTGTCCTGTTTTCACACCCTGTATAACAATTCGAGCAAAGAGCAAATAGAGAAAATACGTGTCATACCGAATACTTTCATTTGACATAAAAAAAAAGAAAAGTTGGTCCTTGTTTGCACGGTCAAAAATGCCAAAAAACGGTAACTTGTCCTGTTTTCACACCCTGTATATTTACCGATCGTAACCAAAATCAATAGGTTCCGAGGGTTCGTGAACCTCTACCTCTATGCCAAATTTCAAGTCGCTATCTTCAAAATTGCGACCTGTAGTCGATCCCATCACATACACACACACACACAAAAAGTCCGTTATAAAGCCCTATAGAAAGCCCTATATTATAGATAAGGGCTTTCTAACAAGTGGCGTGGCCACTCGTGCCTGCGGCACGCGCGAGGCCCTTCGGGCCTCGTTTGTATGACCTTCGGTCACACATTATTGCCACGCTCCTATCCGTACCGTGGCCTATAATTAGAAAGCCCTTATAATTAGAGTTACCAATCGCTAGTCTAATTTTACCGTGATAAATTTGTAACTGGTTGCCATGGTAACCGACTTGTCAACGTCAATCGTTAAATTTTTTTTATCTTTACCTAAATACCAAATATCAAATCTCTAAGTCGTACGATTGACGAATTATGACGATTTTTTACTTTTTTTTTGGTTACCATAGCAACCAACTTTTTAGTATGAAATTATGCTTCATAAACAATCCTAAGTACCATACTATATATTTTATTAATGATATACATATTATTAATTGGTTGCCATGGTAACCGACATGTCAACGTCAATTGATTTTTAGTCTTTACCTAAATACCATATATCAAATCTCTAAGTCGTACGATTGACGAATTATGACGATTTTTTGCTTTTTTTTTCGTTACCATAGCAACCAATTTCTTAGTATCAAATTAGGCTTCACAAACAATCCTAAGTACCATACTATATGTTTTATTAGTGATATACATATTATTAATTGGTTGCCATGGTAACCGACTTGTCAACGTCAATTGTTAATTGTTTTTTAATCTTTACCTAAATACCATATATCAAATTTCTAAGTCGTACGATTGACGAATTAAGACGATTTTTAACTTTTTTTGGTTACCATAGCAACCAATTTTTTATTATCAAATTAGGCTTCACAAACAATCCTAAGTACCATACTATATCTTTTATTAGTGATATACATATTATTAATTGGTTGCCATGGAAACCAACTTGTCAACGTCAATCGTTATTTTTTTTTTAGTATTTACCTAAATACCAAATATCAAATCTCTAAGTCGTACAATTGACGAATTATGACGATTTTTTGCTTCTTTTTGGTTACCATAGCGACCAATTTTTTAGTATCAAATTAGGCTTCATAAACAATCCTAAGTACCATA